>JBBPMR010000803.1:0-14459 GCA_038090415.1 Rossbeevera mucosa | reverse complement strand
ATGCGCTAGCCATGAGGTATGATGTCATAGTGGTCTGGACTTGAGTCACGTGACACGATAAGATAAGATCGAGCGCTAAGATGCGAGATAAGATTGGCGCGCATTTAGATAAGATAAGATAAGATAATGAGGGCGCTAAAAAGCTAGGTGAAAGAACGAGGTTTGTAACACACTGAGATACCTAGAAAACAAAAAAAAAAAAAAAACTATACTAGATGGAGAGAGTCGAGGAACCGGGGATGCCTGGCTATGGCACAGTTTTAGTACTATAAGACTGCGAATCTTACAGAAGAAATCGTGATTCTGTTGTTTGCACAGTTTCAACTCCGCTGTGCTGACCCACTATGCACTAAGGGATTGATCTTTATTTTTGTGTGGTCAGAAGGGTCCTCTCGAATGAGGTCTACCCTGACAAAGCGAACACAAACTACGCTGGACCAGCATATGACTAGCAGTGGGGAACCAGTTGCTTTCTGGTGACGATAACCTGGTCAAGGGTTCTCTTATACTCGATATGAGTGGTCTCTCTTAACTCTGGGATCTGAGTATAACACAGCAATAAAACAAGATGAGAGGGGACGGCACGATGAGGGCCTCGATAGGTTTGAAGGTCATGACACGTGTACCGGTGTCGGGTGAGGTAGTGAGAAGTAAGTCTGTTCTTTTGTTGGCAATGACCAAATCCTATACAGGAAATGGCACTAGGTCACCCACTAGGAAACAAACTCAAGGAGAGGGACTATTTATGGTCGGGAATCAACCAGAACAGACTGAGGAGTCTGGCTGGTGCTGCATTCAATATATACTACTAGACACATGTTCTACATGAGGCTACATTAGGGCAAGTGTGAGATAAAGTATGACATATCGTGAGAATACTATAACTATATAAGGTTAAATATACCATGAGGTTACAATGAGGAGCACAGCTTCTGTGATCCATGAGGTAAACATGCGGCAAACCAGTGCACACATGTGAACAATGAGGTATGACATCATATGACATCATGTTCTAGACTATTGTGACGTCATAGGCTTCTAGACCTCGATCACATGACTCGATAAGATGACTGCAAGCGCTAATCTAATCCGATAAGATAAGATAAGATAGACGCGCACCTAGATAAGATAACTTGAGCACTTAAGACTTAGGTCAAAAATGAGGGTCATAACAGTAGTGTGCTTTGATAGAGCAATGACTGCAAAGGCAATGTCTGGGCAGGTTCTGAGCATTAAGAATAGCAAGGAACCGATCACTTGTTGAAAGAGTGTCCTGATCTGGGGGTTGACTGTGCCTTCGTAGACAGTAGGCTGATACCCTTGTGGAAGTGGTGTGGGAGCCACACAAGCATTGACGAGATCAAAACATGTTAGGATTTTTTCTAGATAGACACATTGATCAATTAAAATCTTGCTGCCATCTCGTTTTATGCTCATGTGTAGAAATTCTTTGGCAGGACCTAGGTCTCTGCATTCCCAGTGCTTCATGAAAGTGTCTTTAACCACTTTGACCACTTTAAGGTCAGGCCCACAGAATAGGGCATCGTTGACATAGATAATAGTGACAATATTGACATCTTTCACCATTCTGAACATAAATATGCCAGCTTCGGACTTTAGACGTTCAAATCCGAGTTCTTTCATGGACTTGTTTAGAGTCTCCCACCAGGCTAGTCTGGCTTGTTTAAGGCCATAGAGGGCACGCTTTAAGTGGAGCACTTTATGCTCTTGTCCTCTGACTGTGAATCCTTTGGGTTGTTTCATGTAGATCTCTTCATCTAGTTTGCCATATAAGTAGGCGCTTCGAACATCTAAGGCTTTGATATGCCAGTTCTCAAGGAAGGCCAGTGCAAGCATTAAGCGCACCATCTCAAACCTTACGACAGGGGAGAATATGTTGTTGAAATCAATCCCTTCGACTTGGGAAAAGCCTTTCGCTATGAGGCAGGTGTGTTTGCAGCCATTGGGTTTAACGTCAAATACCCAGCAATTGGCAATGACCTTGCAGCCTTTCAGCACATCTACAAGCTCGAAAACTTGTCTTTCTCGGAGCATGTCAAGCTCTTTTTGACACATGTCTCTCCAATTCTTTTGCTCATTAGAAGGGAGGGTTTGTATGTCCCTGTAGGTCCATTCTCGGTGTGGTTTATCAGTGACCATTGATAACGCCTTTGATAGTAAAAATGTTGCAAGTTCAGATCCCCCTTCACGACATAGGTGTGCCATGTGATCCTCTTCATCAGAAGGGGGGTTGGCAGCAGCAGTTGTGTCGGGAAAACCACCAGGCACTGGTCATGGTCAAGCAGTGCATTCCTCACGCTCGATATCCTGTGTTTGATTGACAGGATGATGATCATCACCATAGATATTGTCAGGGCGAACAGGGGGTCTGTGGATGCGGCTGTAGACGAGTAAGACTCAGTGACTATGGTGAGAGTCAACTGTATTACATGTAGACGAGTAAGACTACAGTAGGGTAAGTATGAGTAACAATAGTAAGTAGTGAGTATCTTACCTCAGTGACTATGGTGAGAGTCAACTGAGGTATAGTACTGTGACGAGCGATTAAAAGTATTAGCTTATGTAAGCTACCTAATATGGAAGTGAGCGCTTGAACTCCAACACTCCCCCTCAAGTGGAGTGGAGTCCGAGCTCAGAAGCAAAATGCTTTGCCTTAGCCGAAGGAAGGGCTTTGGTAAGGGTATCAGCAACCATACTATCAGTGGGGCAGTAGAGTAAACAAATAGAATCTTTCGAAATGGAAAAATGAATAAAATGGTATCTAATATCAATATGTTTAGTGCGCACATGGTAATTACCATCCTTAGTAAGCGTGATGGCTGATTGATTGTCATTGAAGAGAGTGATTGGGTTATGGAGCGGTCTGAACATCTTGCCAATGAGACGGCGCAGCCAGAGGGCTTCTTTGGTGGCATGAGTGGAGGTGACATATTTGGCCTCAGTTGTCGAGAGTGTGATGAGTTCTTGTTTGCGCGAGCTCCAGGAGATTGTGCCGCCATCAATGAGGAAAGCGTAGCCCGAAATGGCGTGCCGGTGTTTCTGAGATGCGCCATCCGCGTCTGCGTAGCCCTCAAGGCTTTTGGTTTGCATCCCGTATGTGAGCGACAAGGTCTTCGTGCCGATTAGGTAGCGGTAGATGCATTTGAGTGCTTCCCAGTGCGGTATACCAGGGTCCTTAGTGAATTGAGTGATCGTGGAGACGGTGAAGGCGATATCTGGCCAAGTACCCACTGCGAGGTACATGAGCGAACCGAGCGCTGCCCGAAATGGGACTTGTTGCATAGTTGCAGTGTCTGCGGCAGATGTCGGCAACTGAGATCAGGATAGTTGGATGTTGGGATCCATGGGGATGGAGAGTGGTTTCTGGTCAGCAAAATTGTATTCAGTTAGGATTGCGTCAATATATGACTGCTGTGAAATAGAAATGGTTTGGGCGTCCCGATCGTGTGCTATCTTCATCCCGAGGAGCCAGCTGATGGGACCAAGATCTGTGATCTTGAAGCGCGATCCGATCTTGGCTTTAAACACTTTGATGAGCTCCTTTGATGATCCGGTGACGGTGCAGTCATCAACATGTGAGGCTAGGATGAGTACATCAGTATCTATATTCGCCACAAACACTCCCCAATCCGCCTCTGTGCAGTTAAGGCCAAGTTCAGTGAGTTCCTTGCATAGTCGCTGGTACCATTTCAGCGCACCTTGCTTTGAGCCATAGAGGGCGACGTGGAGATGAGTGACTAGGTCGCGGCTGTGCTTACTGATGCCGGGGGGTAGCTCCATGTAGATGATTTCATTGTCGTCGAGTTTGCCATTTAGGAATGCTGAATGGAAATCGAAAATGTCAATGTCCCAGTCGTAGCGAGTGGCGATGGCAAGGATTAAGCATAGAGATGAGAGGTGGGCGACCGGGGCATAGGTTTCATAGTAGTCAACACCTTGGACTTGAGTAAAGCCACAGGCAATGAGGCGGGCCTTGTACTTATCAATTTTGCTGGCTGCGTTTCACTTGATCTTAAAGACCCACTTGGAATCAACGACATTTATTCCTTTTGTGGTCTCGGCACGACATCCCAGGTGTGTGCATCATCAAGGCTTTTGAGCTCGGCATTTACTGCTTCTTCCCAGCATGCCCAATCCGGCCATTTCTGTGCTTCTTCGACCATGCATGGCTCGAGTGCCTCAGCCTCGCTAACTCTCGCATACATCGCGTAAGTGGTATTGCCATCATCCCATCCCTCACTCACTACGTCTGCCTCTGTGGCCGCACTCTCCCCCTCATTCCCATGTTGGTTCTCAAGAGTGACAGCTTGGACTCCTTGCAGCAAGGTGGATCCACTTGCATGTCTGTCATGTGTGCCTTGGCCACTAGTGAGCAGTTTGATGTATGGTGAGTTTCCTCATATTCAAGTTGATCTGCGCAGTTCGGCCACAGGTTCAGACAGTGGGGGCGGTACGGTGAGTGATTCGTTTGTGTTTCCAGAGCGCTGATCATTCTTTGCAGCTCCATTACTCTCCCCCTCGATCTGCGGCCTGTGTCGCCCAGAGTCATCACTCTGGTGCTTCTCGAATGAGATGTTGCGCTCAATGCTCACGGTGCGTCGGCCCTCGTCATAGATCCTGTGCGCACTACTGTCAGCATCATAGCCCACCCATCAACCTGCATGTGCTCGAGCATCAAGCTTCGAACTGAAGTCATCATGGACCCATATGTGCATACCCCACTCTGGTAAGTGATTTAGGTTTGGCTTCTTCCCAGTCAACAACTCGTGCGGTGTCTTGCCGTTGAGTGCACAGGACGCCATGCGGTTCTTGATTCAGACTATGTGTGCTAATGCCTCTCCCCACAGTGTTTTCGGCAATCCAGTGGCATGTAGGACTGTTCGAACCCGCTCTACCAGGGTCTGGGTCAGCTGTTCGGCCACTCCGTTGTGCTGCAGCATATCGTGCACTGTAAGTTTCCGCACTGTCCCCTCACTTTTCAGATAACACTTGAAGTCGTCGCCTAGGTATTCACCACCATGGTCTGACCGGAGGCATTTTATCACAGTGCCGTGCTGTGTCCGCGCCCAGGCAGCATAGGTTTTGTAGGTGTCCAGGGTGTCAGATTTGGCAGCGAGGATGGATAGGTGCATCCACTGTGTATGGTCGTCCATGAATGATACATAATACTTCTTATGTCCAGGGGTTTGTACATCGGATGGCCCCCAAACGTCGCTATAGACCTTGTCGCTGAAGGCATTGCAGTGTTGCGGCTCATGTATGCTCCCGATTGGTTTGCAAATCGCTTTTCCATACTCGCAGGACTCGCACTGATCCATCGTTTGATGCATAGGGTCCAGCTTAATGCCCTCGATCATGCCCTTTGTGAGCATATCGCGGATCGAACTAGGTGCGATGTGGGATAGTCGTGCATGCAACTCTTGCATGGTGAGTACATCTGGCACATTGGCAGCATCTGTGAATGGCTGATTTGCAGTGCGTTTCACCCAGTACAGGCCGTTGCTAACAGGGATTTCGCCGACCAAGTGCTTCTGTGGGTTGAAGATTCGGCAGATGGATTCGTGGAACAGTGCTGTGTAACCTGCAGCTGTGAGCTTGCTAACGGAGATGAGGGTCACTCCCATGGACGGTGCGTACAGCATATTCTTTAAAAGAATTCATGCACTTGACTTTCCATTCAGTAACTCAATATATAGGTCTCCACGTCCGACAGCATCAAAAGTTCGTTTGTCGGCGGCTCATATAGGCTTGGGTGGAATGGAGATGAAGTTAACAAAAAGTTCGCAGTATGGTGATAGGTGCTGTGATGCGCCGCTGTCATATAGCTCCACGATTGCTGATGCATCTGAGTGGGCAAGGATAGCATATGGAATAGAAGTAATGACACTCGGCACTTCAGCAATGGACTCGGGGCCCTCGATGAACCATACGCCATCCAGTTTGGTCTCTTTGGCAGCAACATGTGCACTCTTCGAAGACTTCGTGCTCAAGTCTTTTGTCCTCTTTCCCCTCGACTTCCAGTCCTTTGGCACTTGGCCATGTTTGCCGCCACCCTCTTCCCAGCAGTCGCGCATTTGGTGGCCGTGCCATCTGCAATTGTTGCAGTTGCCGCTGAACCTCTGGGTATGTTCCCGTTTTCCTTTAGCGTCTGCATTTAAAGCTGCATTCTCCTTTTCCCCTTTAGGTTTTATGGTACCCTGCATGACGAGTTGATCGTAGGTCTCGATGACCAGTTTGATAAGCTCCAAGCTGTCAACTTGGTGGCTCTGCCATCGCATACTGGACGATATGGAGGTGAGTAGTGCATTATAGGCATGTGGCAGGGATGTGAAGATGATGTTGAAGAGGTTGGTTTCAGGGATCGGGTGCCCAATGGATGCAAGCTCCTGACGAAGAAGCTTTACCTTCTCAAAATGGGCCTGCGCATCTCCACCCTCCTTAAGTTTCAGCTCGCCTAGCTGCCGCCTCGTCTCAACACCGATAACAAGTGACCGGCTTCTGAACTTCTTGGACAAGACCTTGAAGTACTCGTGCGTGGTATCCTTCAATATAAGGACGATAAAAATGGAGTTGGGGAGGGTAACAGCGATCTGCTGTTGGACAATGGCGTCTTCTTCGACCCATTTGTTGTCAGCAGCTGGGTACTCTTTTACAGCTTTTATTTCGTCTGCGGTTGATGGTTTCCAGCCACTAGGTTGTCTGTTTTCGGGGTCGACTGGTCTGGGCTTACTACCATCCAGATACCCTTTCAGTCCTCGTGCTGCGAGTGAAACTTCGAGTCGCCTCTTCCACAGAGGCCATTGTTTTCCTGAAGCATCCAGCTTTGGGACCTCAAGTACTCTATCTCTGACTCTCAAGTTCGGCATTCTTCATCTTTGGTGAGGTTTTAGGGTAGGCTGTTTTTGTAGTTCGTTTTAGAGTTTAAGCACCAGGGCTCATAACCTGTAGACGAGTAAGACTCAGTGACTATGGTGAGAGTCAACTGTATTACCTGTAGACGAGTAAGACTACAGTAGGGTAAGTATGAGTAACAATAGTAAGTAGTGAGTATCTTACCTCAGCGACTATGGTGAGAGTCAACTGAGGTATAGTACTGTGATGAGCGAGTAAAAGTATTAGCTTATGTAAGCTACCTAATACAGAAGTGAGCACTTGAACTCCAACAGTGGCCGGATCAGTGTGGCACAGGGGGTACGGCAGGTGGTGCAGGAGCTCTCCGGGGAGGAGTGCTCAGTGGTGGTTGGACTGGTGAAGGCGGAGCAGCAGGAGGTGTAACAGGATGAGGAGGATAACTTTAATGAGTGATTCCATTATCTGGAGAGGGTGCTGCTATAGGCACATCGAGAGAGGGAGCAGGCTGGGCAGGTTCTGCCATTGGCCGCAAAGGCGCTCTGCTAGGTTTATTACAGCGGGGTAATTGCGCTTCCTCAAAAGAGGCTTGCGCAGCTGTGAAGAGGACATTGTTGGGGGAATGCATGAAGAGAAAATTTGACTCATTCCCTGGAGCCACACCAAGATACACCATTAGTTCTGACTTAGGGGCTAGTTTGTCAGTCCGAACGTCAGCGGAAAGGAAGACATATGCAGCACAACCAAAGACGTGCAAGTGGTCAATCCTAGGCTTCTTGAGATGAAGAGCCTCAAAGGGTGTGCACCATTGAAGGTGACTGAGGGGGGTGCGGTTGTAGCAATGCGTCATGTGAGTGACTGCGAATTCCCACCAGCTATTGGGCAAGTAAGCCATATGGCGCATTGCCTCAGCTTTATCCATAAGGGTGCGCATGAATCTTTCTGCATGCCCATTCTGTTGAGGGACATAAGGAGCACTTTCGTGGATCTGAATGCCCTCCCCCTTAAGTAGACTATCATAGGCAGTTGATTTGTATTCGCCGCCAAAGTCAGACATCCAACCTTTCACCTGCACATTAAATTGTGTTTTTACCTCTTGTAAGAAGTGTTTGGTGGCTGTCAGTGCAGCATTTTTGGTGTGCAATGGTACAGACCAGGCCATGGAGGTGAAATCATCCAGAAAAATGATAATGTACCTGTATTTTCACTACGATTCGGTCAGGAAGGATTTAATGTCCGTGTGAACAATTTCAAATGCGCTCTTAGCACGCACAGCGGATGGAGGGAAAGAGTGCTGAGGCTGCTTGCCTTTGGCGCAACCAGGACAGATGTGAGGGTCTTTGTCTGGAACAGTGAAGTCCAGGAGTCCAGTAGTATGCTCTTTCGCTTGTTTGACGACCTCCCTTGAAGGGTATCCCAAACGCTGGTGAATAGTTTCATAATCAATGGCGCTCAAAGCAGCCGTTCCAGCTGGTGAGGCTTCTAGAGTGTACATGTTACGCCCGAGCCTCCCTGTGGTAAATGGGGCGAGTATTTCGCCATCCCTGAAAGTCATAGTCAACTTATTATGGGTGCCAAATACTTTGGCGCCTCTCATGAGAAGTTGTCCCATTGATACTAGATTTACTCCTGATTTGGGGATATATCCAACGTCGTGCAGCTCTAGTTGGCACACTTGGTTTTCTGTAGTTCACTATTGCAGGCGCACTTTTCCGATACTGGTGACAAAGATGGCACCGCCTGCTGTCTGAACAGGCAGTTGATGATCCTTTTTAAGTTCCTTAAATTCTACAAAAACGTCCTTCAAGAATATAAAGTGCATTGATGCGCCGAAGTCAAGTATCCAAAGCCATTTTGCCTCATTCTCATGGTGTGCACACTTAGAACAAGCGCAAATGTCCATGCATTTCTCTATGCTACTACACAGGGATATAGTACTATGAGCTGTGAGCGCAGGTGCAGCTATTAGCGAGTTCCTTGTGGAGCAAGAGGAAGAGGTTACTAACTTGATAACAGGACCAAAGGCCCACTCATCATCATCCTCCATCTCTCCCTCTGACCCATAAATATCAATGAGGTCGTCCTCATTCCAATGATCTGCTGGGGGGGCCATAATGGCACCTCGGTGAGATCGTTTTGATGGGGGCAGAGTATTATCTTGCTCCAGGATAGGCTCTAGCCTTGCAGCAAGCAGAGGAGCAGAGTAGAAGGAGGAGGAGGAACCAACATTAGCGAGGAAGGAAGAACCCTGCCGGGATAGACCTGTGTTGAGAGAGTGAATTATCTCGATCGAGGGGGCGATCTCAAGCCGGTGGGCAAGAGAGAACACCTGCTGTATTTGGATACAGGCAGGCGGGCCTTAGTGCCCCTTGTTATGATTTGTTGTTTCTTTTCTTTTCTTACTTGTTTTCACTATGGACTACAAAGCCCTGCATTCAAACCACGCTTAGGCCTTTCTTTTCTTCTATGATGACATAATACCCTTAACCCATCTACCTTAGTCATCATTTCCCTCATGACTCATCAAACTGCGCATTACTCATCATGACTCATTCTGACTCATCAATGCTGCACATTACTCATCTTATTTGTAACCATTACTCATCCGCAGTATTCTGACTCACCTTCACACTGTGGATTACTCATCTTCTTTCCACCATGTTCCATGGTGTTCCATCTGATTAGTCATCTTCATTTCCCTGTACTTATATAAACCCTTCCATACCATCCATATTCCCTAAGCTAGATCTCCTCTATACTTCTTGTACTTTGTCACCTTTTGCAATCTAGCCCATTCCTTGCCACCCTTTGTGTGGATCTCTGCGAGTCTTCATCCTACTCTTGACTGGACGCTTGACTAGTAACTCTCCACTTGATTGAGTTACAGTCACTGCTACAATCAATAGCTCAACATCTGCGGTCACCACCTCAAAGCGACACCTCTCGCCCTTCGTCTATCATCGAGACACTTGATCTCCTTGATATCCTTGTCTGTGGCTGCTCTCCTTCGATAGCATCCTTGACCTTGTCTTCACAGAGGCTATGCTTGTTCCTACCCAGACCAAGCGTAACAAAAGATCTAGCTTCTCTCTTATAGTCACCATTGATGTGAACCGCCCACCATTTCTCGACCACCTCGTAACCCTGACCCCCGTCATTTAAAGCGACAACCCTCTGCCCCCTACCCCGTCGAAACCTCACCGGAACCCTCCATCCACTCCAGTCTTGAAGAAAACCCTTCGGAGCCTGACGTCCTCATTCCTTCTCCCAAAGACGAGGATCAAATGTTGTCCTTGTCCCTCCATTTGTGAACAGCTCTCTCTCTACCCCCCAACCCCACTCCTCCTTCCTCCACTCCCATCCAACCGCCCCCCATGTCCAAACCCACTGAGCTCCGCATCGCTTCCCCTGAACACTTCGATGGCTCTTATACCAAAGCCATGCCCTGGCTTTCTTTGGTTACCTTCTATCTGGAGGTTAACAAGGAAGTATACAACACTGATGTGAAGAAAGTCACCTTCACCCTCTCCTTCATGACCAAAGGGTCCGCTGTTATCTGGGCCCAGACCTACCGCCAGAACTCTATCAACGACGATGGAGATGTCACCATCGGAACCTTCAAAGAGTTCCTAAAACTCTTCAGAGCCATGTTCAAGCACCACGACACTGTCAACAATGCCATCACCTGGCTCTCAACCAAGCGGATGATTCAAAAGAAGAAGGGAGGACCCTTTGAACCCTCGCTCATGGAGTACATTGCCTCGTTCCGTAACAACATTGCACAAGCCCAGATCGTTGACCCCAACCTCCTGATCTCTTATTTCGGAGCTGGTATTCCACCTGCTCTTACTCGCCAAATATACTCCATGGACACTGTTCCCACCACCATCGACAATTGGTACAAACGTGCCACTCAATACCAGTCCCAATGGGACACCGCCAACCTTGTAATCTCTCAATCACACAACCCTCTCCGAAATGTTACTTCATTCCAACAATCCTCTTTCACCCCCACTTGTGACCCAAACGCTATGGACGTCAATGCCATCAAAGTCGGGAAGCTTACCCCAGAGGAATGCAAGCACTGCATCGAGAAGAATCTCTGCTTCCGCTGCCGAAAACCAGGTCACTCCTCCCCCTCTTGCCCCAACTTTGCATCAAACTCCCCACCTAAGAAAAAGGTGCAGCGTGTTGAAGAAGACTGTCCTAAGCTGGAAGAGATAGAAAGTGATGACAAAGATACCATTGGAAGAGTCCGTTTCTCTCACATCAAAAAGGATTTTTGAATGGGAGACCTCATTCAATGCAAGGATCTCCTAGTGCTACATGTGCCCCTTGTTACACTTGGTCCGGGTAGGAACAGGTGTAGCCTTGAGAGGAAGGTCCTGGAGCTAGGGGCGAAGGCAAGGGGGTCTTGAGGGTCAAGAGATCAAGACGACTGAGGACTGGGGGGACTGATGGAGTCTTGAGGATCGAAGGGATCAAGACAACAGAGTTCTTCGAGGGTCAAGGGATCAAAGACTGAGTATTTAGAGCGACAAAGACAACCTATGAAGCTGGTTAAAAGCTCAAAGGTTGAAGCGTCCTTTCAAGTGCAGGACGGAGTCACACAGAGGGTTCAAAGAGGCAAGGGATATATTCCAAGACGTATCTGGGATACTCGAGGAAGGATATTCAAGAGAGTACTCGAGGAGATACAAGGGTGAACTCGAGGAGGTCAAGGTTAAAGATACAAGAGCGATATCCAGTCGCTTATAAGTAAAAGAGAGAACAATAGAAAGGACCATGATTGGTCAGTAAAAGTGGTGCCATAGAACACTATGGAATATGGTGGAATGAGTAGGTAATCCGCAGTAAGGAACAATGAGAACTGTGGATGACTAAGTATTACATGGAAACGGTGATAATGGAATAGACATGGAGGATGAATGAAGCGGAGGAAAAGGAAAAGAAATGGGGGTCCGTACGAATTGTAACATTACCCCCTTATTAGACGAAAAGTCGCTGACATTTCTACATCCTTGGGGGTCCAGTCATGTTGCTGATTGCGACATTGTCGTACTCGAAGGGTTCATCGTCCATGCCCCAGTCTCTGGCGTGATTTTCCTCCCACCTTTTGAGTCCTTCGACTTGGTCTCCCCAGCCAGTCGTTTTGTCGACGGGAGAAGGAACTCGAGAAGGGGGGGAATAGTAGGATCGTTGGGAGGTGGAAGCGGAATAGGTAGCTCTAGAACGGTGAGTGTGGCGGCGAGGATTGGGAGGGGGGATAGGGAGAGGTCGAATGGCTGGGCAGCGGTTTTGTGGGTGGCCAGGAGCAGTGATGCGACAAAGGGGGCATTCGTAGTTTCTGCAGTTGACTTGCTTGTGGCCTCGACGGTGGCACACATAACAGGTGGAAGGGTAATCAGGGTGGCTGCGAGAAAGGACTACCTCGTTGCCATCTAGAACTGCCTGTCGTTCAGCCTGGTTGAAGTCTGCTTCGACTCGAGCGAGCACNNNAGAGGAGGGTCATCATGAAGGTCTGAATCGAAGATGAGGGCATCTGCAAGTCTGTCCAGGAGGGGGCGGCGGGGTTGACGAAGGATGGCGTCTGCGTTGAAAAGGGCATCAACCATGCCTAGCTGGTCTAAGAGTGGGAGAAGGGCGAGGACCTGGGTTTTTGTGGCTTCCTTAAGGGTGGAGACGATGAGGTGGACAGAGGGGTCTCCTGTCCCTAGAAAAGAGCGAGGGAGACGGTCGATGGCAATGGAGAGACGAAGATTTTGCATAAAGGCTTGCCTGGCAAGGTGGAGGGGGGAATCTATGTCAAGAAGAAGGTCTAAGGTGGGGGCAAGGCGAGAGTCACGAAGCTGGGAGTCGATAAGGTCAATGTTTCCTTCTTCTGAGAAGGAGAGGAGGCGGTGGGCAAAGGGGAGATCTATGGGAGAGCTGGAAGAATCAAAAGTGGGGGAGTCCATAGTTTCGAAGAGGATGTTTTTAGCGACGAGTGGGTGGTTTGTTTGGGGGGAAGAAGACGGAGGGGTGTGCTTTCTTGTAAGCGTCCAAAACTGTTTTGGCATGTTTGAGTTCCTTGTCAGGTACCCAGGAGTCTTCTTCAGCCGAGTAACCCTTCCATCAGATCAGGAAGTGGCGCTTCTGTGGCGTCTCCTTGTGTCGTACAATCTTCTCAATTTCGTACTCTTCTTCGCCTTCTACAAGATCCGGAGGGGGAGAAGGGAAGTTGGGGCCATAGACGAGGTTTTCGTGGTACGGAGATAGAAGAGAAGCATGGAACACGTTATGAATGTGCCAAGCTTTTGGGAGGCGGAGTTTGTAGGTGATTGGGGATAGGACGTCGGTGATAGTGAAGGGTCCTTCTCGCTTAGTGCCGAGTTTTGGGGATGCCAAGGTGCGTCGAAGGTTCCTGGCTTCCAGCCAGACTTTGTCTCCTTTCAAGAAGGGTTTGAAGGACTTGGTGGATCGAGCTTTCATGACTTGGCGAGCTAGTTCGTGGGCAGCAAGGGCTTCGTCTCGAGCAGCGGAGAGTTTCTGGAGTCTTGCTTCGACTGCAGGGATGTTGGACTCAGAGATTACCGATGGGAAGGAGCGGGGTTCATATCCCATCATAAGGAAGAATGGAGACTTCCCTGTGACAGAATGGGGGCGGTGATTGTGGGCAAATTCGGCATGGGAGATATGTTCTGCCCATCCGGTGGGATTGTCATGGCAATAAATGCGGAGGAACGTCTCTACCTCCTGGTTAACTCTCTCTGTTTCGCCATCGGTTTGAGGATGGTAGGCAGTGGATAGGGAGAGGGTGTATCCGATGAGTTTCGCAAGCTCCTTGGCAAAGGCAGAAGCGAACTGAGGACCACGATCTGAGATGATTTTGTCATAGAGACCGAACCGAGTGTAGACCTTGTGAAAGAAAAGATTGGCTATCCCTTCTGCAGTGACGGTTTTCATGGTAGGGCAAAGAATTACCCCCTTAGTAAGACCATGGTCGACCACGACCAATAGAGAATCGAAGCCATCGGAAAGGGGGAGGTCTGTGATCAGATCGCAGGAGACCTGCTGGAAGGGGCGAGAGCAGGAGGAGGTAATGGGGTTGAGGGGAGGAACAGTGGGATGGGTATTGACCTTGTTCTGTTGGCAGGTGGCGCATCCTTCGACATATTTTCAGACAAAGTGGGCCAGACCAGGCCACCAGAACTCAGAGGCAACCAGTTGACGAGTTTTGAGGTATCCAGGGTGTCCAGCCGAAAGGTGATCATGAGAGCGGGCGACAATGGACTGGCACAGTTGGAGATCATTGGGGATGTAGACTCGCCCTTGATAGGTGAGGATACCAGCATCATATTGCCAGTCGGAGAGTCGAGAGTGGAACTTAGAGGGGAGGTCGCCCTCAATAGCACGAAGGGAGTCTAGGACAAGGGGGTCCAAGGAGGAGGACTGTGCAATCTTATCTGAGAGAGCAGTGTCGATGAGGTTGACGAAGAGTGAGGGAGGGAGTAAGGTGACATCGTCATTGTCAGTATCGGCGTCAGGGATGAGGTCAGGTCGGCGAGATAGGGCATCTGGGGCTGCAAGGAGTTTACCAGGGACATGGA
>JBBPMR010000802.1:0-14470 GCA_038090415.1 Rossbeevera mucosa | reverse complement strand
CATGTGCACAGACCGAGCTGTGTCTGACGAGGCTATACTAATGCTATGTCTAAAGCTATGTTACAGGCTACAAAGGTGAGGCTAAGGCTATGCGGAATGGAAGAGAAGCATGCCTTGCTGAAGCTGTGTGTAAATCTAGAGGGTGATGTCATAGTGACATCATATTACGTAATGCAGTGCTTGTACTACATTTCAGGCGCTCTGGACTTCAATAAAAAGAAGGAAAAGAATAAGCACATACAGCGCTAAAGTAAGAAAAGAACTAGTAACGACTAGTGTTTGCAACAACTGCAAACACCCCCATATCACCAGTAATCGCCAATGATCCACACTTCCATTTTTTTCATGACTGTATTGGAGCAGTTGATGGGACCCACATCCATGTCTTCACTGCTGCTACTGAGGATCATCCACACATGTGCAACCACAAAGGATATCTCTTCCAGAACTGTTTATTTATATGCAATTTTAACTTCTTTTTTACTTATGCACTTACTGGCAGGGATGGTTCAACTGTGGATGCTATGCTATGGAATAATGCACACATGATGTTACAACTCGAGTGGACCTTCTCTCTCTTTTCTTTCTTTCTTTTTGCTCTCTATGTCCCTTTCTCTATCACTGCTTTCATGTATACTTAGTCATCCACAGCTTCTTATTGTTCCTTACTGTGGATTACCTACTCATTCCACCACATTCCATAGTATTCTATGGCATCACTTTTATCAACCAATCATGGTCATTTCTATTGTTCTTTTCTTTACTTATAAATGACTTAAGATCGCTGTTAGTTTTCTTTAACCTTGACCTCCTTGAGTATCCCCTAGATACATCTTGGAATACATCCCTTGTCTCCTTGAACTCTCTGTGTGACCTTGTCCTGCACTTGCAAGGACGCTTCAACCTCTAAGCTCTTAAATAAGCTTCATAGGTTGTCTTTGTTGCTCTCAGCACTTCATCTTTGATCCCTCAACCCTCAAAGAACCTTGTCGTCTTGATTCCTTTGATCCTCAAGACTTCTTGCCCTTGTCTCTCACTCCAAGACCTTCTTCTCGAGGCTATGCTTGTTACAAACCTCGTTCTTTAACCTAGCTTTTACATGCTCGTCTTATCTTATCTTATCTTATCTAAGCGCGCGCCTATCTCTTATCTCATCTTAGCGCCCGATCTTATCTTATCGTGTCACGTGACTTGAGTCCAGACCACTATGGCATCATACCTCATGGTTAGTGCATGCTAAAGGCATGGTAACCTCATGTTGTAGTTCTAGACCACCGTCCCCACTAGCGTGTGAACACTTAGTACATATATAGTAGTTTATCTCACGGTGTGTCATCGCTCACTAAGCACTTGCCCTAAAGTACACCTCATGGCTGCTGCATATATAGTAGTATATAACAATGCCAGTACCAGCCAGACACCTTAGTCTGTTCTGGTTGATTCCCGACCATCAATAGTCCCTCTTACTCTTGAGTTCTTGTCTTGTGTGGTGACCTAGTGCATTTCCTGTATAGGATTTGTCATTGCCAACACTCATTCGAGAGGGAGCAGCCCACTGCGTGGATTGTATTGAAAGAATTGAATTACAAGCTTCTTTGATTTTAAATAAGACTCACAGCCTTACAGTGCTAAAACTGTGCCGTAGCCAGGCAACCCCCGGTTCTCTCGACTCTTGCCAACCATGTTTTGGGACTCGTGGATCCAATTTTTCTTTACAGATTAAGATCTGGTTGAGAAGGACTCTTTGTGAGATCCCCCCAGATAACAAGGTATAGTTACTGAAAGTTGGTCTCTTCATGAGAATCACATCAGTCAAAATTGCGTCTCAATCATTTTCCTCGAATTACTATTATACAGTAAATTTTACTCATCTTATCTTGCCTACTCCTATCAAGGAAGAATCCATTACCCCGGAACTTCAATACCCTCTGATTGCCCCTGAGGATCACCCAGATTACAATCCAAACGATTACTCATACCCTGAAATAGAAACCCAATCTTCTCGCTTCATACCAAACCCTACATTTACCAAATATGTCAACTTACGACAATCAGCTTGCCTTGCTGCAGCAGCAGTTTGCAACAATGCAGAAGGCTCTACAGAGAGCAAATGATTCAATCCATATAGCAGAAGCCAGAGCAAGCACCGCCGAAAATGCAATCAACCATCTGCTGTTGCAAACGCTAGTTGTCACTAGTTCTTTTCTTACTTTAGCATTGTACACGCCTATTTCTTTTCTTTCTTTTGTTGAAGTCCAGAGTGCTCTAAATGTAGTACAAGCACTCAGTCCTTATCTTATCTTATCACACCACATTATGTAAGCGGTCTAGACTTACTGAAGGCAACCTTTGACGAAGTCTAGGTGCTGCACTCAAACTTAACTAAAAGGAAGATGGATGTTGGCAAAGGGAATCCAATGAGAACAAGACTAGCTTGTTCCGTTGCTGCATTCAAGTATTTATACTACAGTTACATGTGCACAGACCAAGCTGTGGCTGACGAGGCTATACTAATGCTATGTCTAAGGCTAAGGCTATGTGGAATGGAAGAGAAGCATGCCTTGCTGAAGCTGCATGTAGGTCTAGGAGGTGATGTCCTAGTGACATCATATTACGTAATGCAGTGCTTGATAAGATAAGATAAAGGACTGAGTGCTTGTACTATATTTCGGGTGCTCTGGACTTCAACGAAAAGAAAGAAAAGAATAAGCGTGTATGGTGCTAAAGTAAGAAAAGAACTAGTGACAACTAGCATTTGCAACATTACCCCCCTTCTAGGGAGGAGATTCCAGATCCTCAGAGTCACTAGGCCAAGCCTCGCCACACTCCGGAGAGAAGATTGACTTGACTTCCGATTCATCTGAGTCATAGACAGCTTGAATCGATTTCAAATGATTCATGTCAAAAGTGTTGAGTGCCTCCTGTGCACAAGTGAGATTACGAGCAGGCTCCCAAGTCCTGTCGTCGTCCGAATAACCTTTCCAGTGCACTAGGTACTGGAATCCGTGACCACGCTTTCGTCGATCTACGATATAATCTGCTTCAGACTCCGAGGTACCCTCATCGTTGATCACCACTGGACCTGGGTGAACGATGGGTTGACCTTCAAGGGGTTCTGGGTAGGGTTTTACTCTTGAAACATTTACCATGTTATAGGCACGGCTACCACTAGGCAATGCCAAGGTTACAGCATTTTTGTTTTTAATATCCATAATCCTGTATGGTCCAATCCATCAGTCATTTAACTTGGGGCAAGTTCTAGACAAGCCCATAGAGAGGTGTTCAGAAGAAAGCCACACTTGATTACCTATCTAGTAGGGGGGTGCTTCTGAACGATGACGATCAATTTGTTCCTTGATCCTCTCTTGTGTTTTTACTAGTGCGTTTTTAGCGCTTTCCCGATTGGAACTCATCTGAGATACTAAGTCCATGGTGGAAGGGGCTTTGGACGAGACAACTTCAAAACCAAGTCGAGGTTCGAAGGTTTTGTTCACTTGGAACGGTGAAAATCCAGTGGCTGAGGACTGAGTGTTGTTATATGTGAACTGGGTGATAGCTAAAAGTTCTGCCCATTTATCTTGTTTTTCTAGGGTGTAGAGCCTAAGGTACTGCTGGAGCTCTCAGTTCACCCTCTCAGTCTGACCATCAGTTTGCAGATGATAAGCTGTTGACATCTTCCTTTGGATGTTCAACATCCTACAAATATCCTCCATTACCAATGAAGCAAACTGTGGTCCACGATCTGATACAATTGAATCGGGTAGTCCATGGTGCTTCCACATGTAATCCAAATACAACCTGGCTGTTCCTAATGCCGTTATCTCTTTGGTTGTTGGGATGAACATAGCTTCTTTCGAGAAGCGATCAACCATGACTAAGATTGCATCAAACCCATTACTCTTGGGTAATCCTGTGACAAAATCAGCACTAACTTCTTTCCAGGGTCCAGCTGGAACTTCTAACAGCATTCCTTTTCCGCTAGGCATTGTGTTGCTCGGCTTCATGCGAGCACACAGATCACAATGATGCACATATTCTCCTACATCATTCCTCAAGTTGGGCCAATCGTATGATCGCTTGATCAGCTCTGAGGTCTTTTCCACTCCTTTATGACCAGCGAGAAGATGGTCGTGGAATTATGTGATGACTTGGGTCCTTAATGAATGTGGTACCCATACTTTGTTGGTGTAATGCCACAACCCATTATGGAGGGAAGATCCATCTGGTTTATCCACCTTAGAATATGCCTCTGTAATTTTTTCTAGTAAGGGGACTTCTAAAGTTTCTGAAGTTCTCTTCATACTTCTCAGTGTATCTACCCTATTGATCCATTGTGGTGGAATCATGACCATATTTTTGTTATTGGACTTGATGCCAATAGCTAACTCTGCTCTTCTAAAGAGAGCATCTGCCTTTTCCATCGAGGTACCTGGCTTGTTGATTAACTGGTAATCGAATCTTGACAGGTAAAGGGCCCATCTCACTTGTCTATGCGAGAGATCCTGAGATTTCATGAAGTACTGCAGATTCTTATGATCTGTCCAAATCTCAAAGGGGTATCTAGCACCTTCCAAGTAATGCCTCCAGGACTCCAGTGACATGATGATGGCTAGCATCTCTTTATCTACTATGGGATAGTTACATTGTTCAGCAGTCATTTTGTGTGACATGAATGCTACTGGGTGCCACTTGTCACCCTGCAGAGTGGAGAGCACACCTCCAACTGCGAAATCAGATGCATCACATTCAACACGATAGACTGATTTGTCATCCGGGTATGCCAGTACCAGTGCCGAAATGAATGTGCTTTTGATCTGGTCGAAAGCGGCCTGTTGACTTTTTTCCCAAGTCCAGGGTTGATCCTTTTTAGTCAGTTCATGCAGTGGTGCTGCCATCGAACTGTATTCTTTAATAAATCTCCTGTAATAGTTGGCCAGCCCTAGGAAACTTCTAACTCCTTTTACATTGACCGGGGGCTGCCACTCTGTAATGCCCTGGACTTTCTTCATGTCCATCAATATTCCTTGGGTTGATACAATCATCCCTAACATCTCTACGGATGTTTGTTTGAAGAAGCACTTCTCTGGCTTCACAAATAAATCATGTTTTCTTAAGCGTGCCAGCACTTTCTGAATGATTTTTCTATGTTCCCACACATCTTCAGATTTTGTAAATATGATGAGATCGTCGATGTATATGATTACTGCATCAGGCATATCAGCGAAGATCTCATTCATCATCTGTTGAAATGTGGCAGGCGAATTGCACTGCCCAAAGAACATTACTAATGGTTCAAATGCACCTCTATGGCAGACGAACGCTCCTTTCGACTCATCACCCTCCTTGATCCGGACGTTATTATAACCCCATCTCAGATCCATCTTTGTAAATAACTTAGCCCCTTTTAGTTTATCTATAAGCTGGGAAATTAAAGGCAAGGGATAGTTATTTTTCACTGTTCCCTCGTTAAGGTAACAATAGTCCATTACCATCCTCTTCTTTCCATCCTTTTTGGGGATAAAGAACACCGGCGAAGTTTGTGGGGACTTCGAGGGACAAATATATCCCTTGTTTAATTGTTCATCCACAAATGCCGAGATTTCTTCCTGTTCTTGAACGGAAGTGGGAATGATCCTACCCTTCTTTGGCACAAAGTTGGGTTTAAGATCGATTGTGTGATCCCAAGGTTTACACTCCGGCATTCTTTCGCTAGCCTTCTTCGAGAAGACATCGAGATAATCATGGCACCATTTAGGTACCAACTTAAAAGCTTCTTCAGGCTCTAAGGGTTTTTCCGCCAGATCTATCTCATCTGGTTTCATAATTTTCTGGATTAAGTATCCATTTTCTGATTTGTTGTTCCAATGTGCCTGTAGTACTTGGCACTTTTTGGGGCATCGGTTCAGCTGAACTCTGCCACTTTCCCAATTGATCATGGGGTTGTGATGGACCAACCAGTTGTGTCCAAGAATCATTTGATTCTTTCCAAGATTTGTCATGTCTACCACCATCCTTTCCATGTGGTCTTTGTATCTGACAGTGACATCTGTTTCATAACGAATGCTGCTGGCAGCATTTTTCAATCCATCCACATTGTAGACGAGGACTTCTCAGCTCTTTCTCCTGAGCTGGATGTTATTTTTATTGGCCCATTTCAGGTCCATGAACGTGCCATTGGCTCCACTATCCAAGAGGGCATATGCTTCTCTCTTTTTGTTTTTTTGTTTTATTTCTATTTTTAGTGCGAGTTCCTTATCAGGGTTGATAGTCCTGACTCAGCGATCCTCTGGGCTAGAATCCTCGCTTTTCTTGGTACACACGGAATTAAGCACCACTTCCCGGTGGTCACACTCTTCCGAGAACACCGTGTCGGTTAATGATTCAGATGGGCTACCACTACGCAAATCTTCTAAACTATTCCAATCTACAAAATTGTCCGGTATGTACGTACTGTCCACAGCCATTCTAGCTAGCTGACGCATATCATAAACAGGTTCTTTATTTTTTTCTTTTTCTTCTATCGTAATGCTACGTATGATTGGTGTTTCATCTACTACTACAAAATCAGAAAGAGAAACAGATGAAGAGGGAAATGAGCTAGCACTATCATGGCGTCAAGCTCTCAAATCTGAAGCGAAAGAACTATTTACTCCTAATCTACTATTTTTTGTATTTTCAGGTAAACTACTGCCCAGTGAATTTACCTTTACTCTTTTCCCGAGTCCATTGTGGCTTTAACGATCCGAGCTATCTGAGCATCGTGATCTTCTTCCTTTTCTTTTCCTTTGTTTGTTTCTGCAGTTGTCTCCACAGCATTGATTCTTTTGGCACACTTGGCATGGTGCCCGCCATTGACAAATTTGCACTTGTCACATTGATTCTTCTTGGAAGATTGACACTCCCTTACTTGGTGACCCATTTTCCCACAGTTATAACAACCGGCTGGGCCCTTGCTGGTGTCAGTGGTGATGCCATCTATGTCCATGGCATCGGAGTCTCTATCCCTCTTTGAGCTCCATGGCATTATGATTTTACTTCGAGTCTCGAAGGACTCGATCGATTCCACGTATTGCTGGATTACTCTGACATAATCAGGCACATTGTTCTGCCTGGCTTTGTCGAGGAAAATGGGCTTTATGTGTTACGACTCGTCAATCCGTTTCCTTTCTTTTCTTTTTCTTTTTGTGCTTGTTCTCACTACGGACTACCAAGCCCTGCGTTCAAACCACGCATCGGCCATTTCTTTCTTCTATGATGACATAATACCCCTGACACGTCTACCTTAGTCATCATTTCCCACATTACTCATCTTCTTTAGTCGTCATGACTCATCGATGCTGCGCATTACTCATCATGGCTGCGCATTACTCATCGATGCTGCGCATCATGACTCATCCTGCTGCGCATTATGACTCATCTTCATTTCCCTGTACTTATATAAACCCTTCCGTATCACCTGTATTCTCCAAGCTAGATCTCCTCTGTTATCCCTGTACTTTCGTCAATCTAGCCCATCTTTGTCTTCCCTTCATAGGGTGAATCTCTGCGTGTCTTCGTCCTACACTTGACTGGACGCTAGACTTGTAACACTTCACTTGATCGTGTTACGGTCATCTCTACAATCGATAGAACGACGCCTACGACCACTAACTCTGCGTGGTAACTCTTCGTCTCTCGTCCCTTCGTTACTCAGAGGCTACGCTCGTCCTTACCGAGGCCAAGCGTAACATTATGACTTCTGCCCATATTTGTTGTTCCAGAAGAGCAATTCCCATCGCATCCCCACATACTGCTTGATTCCAATTGGCGATCCACCTTGTTAAGAAGGTTTGGGTATGCTCCTTGTACCCTTGCTTCATGGACATTAGCCGTCTCACAGCTAAGTCCTTTTCGTTACCTAAGGTGAATCGCTGCCTTGGGATTAGCTCTATTGCGAACGCTGGGAGGGAGCAATCGAGATAACCCTAAGATAGGGTCGTAGCAAAGAAGGGGATATGTGCAATGAAATGCACCGATACTATAGTCACAAGGACATTGAACTTGAGGATAAATGATAGACTCGTAAGTCACCATTATCAAGTCTATCAGACAAGACAGGCTCCCTTAGACAAGGACTGTTTGCATGAATTAACAAGAAGAACTAGACTGGGGGTCTAGTTCTACAAGCGTTCTGTATTTATACTATCGAGGACTATGCATGGACCATGTAACTATGTCTACCCTAAAGTGACCATGTATTCGCCATGAGGCGCGAGGCTATGTACCATGATGCAACAATGAGGTCGGCTATACACCATGAGGTGATCCATGAGGCAATAGAAGTTAATACAAGCGGATATTAAAGACGAGAGGTAACCATGAGGCAGGCTAGACCATGTCGTCATAGATAAGAGATAAGCATCTAGACCATGATGTCAGTGTGACAATATGAAGGTGAAAGGTGAGGTCTAGACCGGGGGCAATGCCAATGATTAGTCAGCAAGGGGCGCTAAGGCCAGTGGTGAGCGCTAACAAGGCTCGAGCGCTAGTCCAGGTGCTAACTATGAAAGTGTCAATATGAGAATAAGAAATAAAATACATGCTAGTTGGAGGATAGGGGTTGGGGTTCCAGATCAAGGACCATAGGCTAGGGTTAGGGCAAAGTTAGGTTACCGAACACCGAGGTTCGTAACAAGCTCTATTTGTTCGACTGTAGGCCAGTCGTCCACTGTATATCTCTTTGTTTTCTTGAGCTCATTTCTGGCCCAAGCTCCTGCTCCATTCTCATCTTTCTCCTTTGTTGACCCTGTTGCAAACACTAGTTGTCACTAGTTCTTTTCTTACTTTAGCGCCGTATGTGCCTATTTCTTTTCTTTCTTTTCATTGAAGTCCAGAGCGCCCTAAATGTAGTACAAGCGCTCAGTCCTTTATCTTATCTTATCAAGCACTGCATTATGTAATATTATGTCACTATGACATCAGTATCCAGTCTTACATGCAGTCTTAGCAAGGGATGCTTCTCTTCCATTCCACATAGCCTTAGCCTCACCTTTGTAGCATGTAACATAGCCTTAGACATAGCATTAGTATAGCCTCGTCAGACACAGCTTGGTCTGTGCACATGTAACTGTAGTATAAATACTTGAATGCAGCAATGGAACAAGCCAGTCTTGTTCTCGTTGGATTTCCTTTGCCAACAACCATCTTCTTCTTAGTTAAGTTCGAGTGCAGCATCTAGACTTTTGTCAAAGGTTGCCTTCATTAGAACAAGACTACACTTTCTACCTGCTGTGTACACTCGGACCCCAGAGTTAAGGGGAACCCCTCATACTACCAGAGGTTAACTGGAATCCCTTGAGCAGGTTACCCTCACTAGAAAGCAACCAGTTCCCCACTGCTGCATATATGCTCATTCGGCGTAATCGTTGGGTGGTATCAATTTATTGGTACAGATTCCCCTTCGTGTAAATAAGAATAAAGTTGCTGGGACCGTTAGGACCCATGATAGTGCACTACACACGGATCAGTAGGACGAGAGGCTACTGCGGAACTGTGACCTGATATCGAGCACAGCGGAATTATGAGCTTCTTCTGTAAGACTCACAGCCTTACAGAGCTAAATCTGTGCCGTAGCCAGGCATCCCCGGTTTCTCTGACTCATGCCAACAAGCATGTGGTGCTCGTGACACTGCGATTTTTTTTTTTTAGGTACATCCATTTGGTGGTTGGTCTCTCTGTGAGTATCACCCAAGTGAAGATCTGTGTTTGGTCTCTACATGAGTATCACCAGATAAGGAAAACTGGATTTCGAAGGAGATATTGTAGAGTTTGTGTGTAGTAACTTAGCACCGAACCAGAATACATTTTGCCCAAAACTACTTGGGAACCAGCAGAAACATTTGAACCAGTTTGATTAAGCAATCTCGAAGATCTCGACAGTTGGCCTTATTGGCTCTGAAACACATTTAGGAAATCATTGATCGGACAAGGACCCCTGATTACCCCGACATGCAAAACACACGGTTACGAATCCATAGCCGTATTTGAAATCACACCTCCACCTTTACCCCCACAAGAAATCATAGATCTCGATGGCATCGATGGAAGAATTGCTGCAACTCATTCAGCAGCTCAATGCGAAAGTAAACGACATCGTGGCGGAGAACAACAGTCTGAAGGACCGACTCGAAAGAGCCGAAGACTCTGTCGACGTCGCGAGGACAAGAGCAGAGGAGGCCTCCGAGAACGTCGCTAATGTTGAAATACGCTACACTTAGTTTACTATTCACCTAGCTTCCCATTCCGGTACAACATTCCCACGTCACTCATTACTTACAGTTCCGGAGAGTTCCGCACATCCCTCAGTCGTTTTACTCCTTCGACTGAGGTATGCTGCTAATCATGCTTGTTCATACTATCGCTAACATGTACCTTAGTGCTCACTCTCATTAGGTACATAATACAGTCATTTTACTCCTTCGACTGAGTGCTCACTCTCATTAGCTAAAGGGACGATCTCCACAACCATAAACAAGAAGGTCACAATTGTCCCTGATCCTGGGAACTTTAATGGATCATATGGACGATTTGAGGAATGGTGGACGAAAATGGAGGTCTACCTAAAAATGAATAAAGAAGCCTATCCGAAGGACGAACATCGGACATACGCAGTGTTGGTCCATATAGGGTCAACTAAAGAGAAAGACGAAAATGGGGCAGGAGCTTGGGCCCGAAATGAATTGAAAAAGACAAAGAGCGTGGGTTACTCATGGCCTACAATCAAAGAAATAGAAGCACACTTGCGTCAGCGTTTCACCATGGGAAACGAGAAGGATCTAGCAGTACGTCGGCTAATGTCGATGAAACAAGGGTACAAAGAACGGACCCAGACCTTCTTAACGAGGTGGATCGCCAATTATGATCAAGCCATGTGCGGAGACGCCATGGGGATCGCTCTTTTAGAGCAACAAGTAAAGGCTGAAGTAATGAAGCCCATTTTCCTCGACAAAGCCAGGCAAAAGACCGTACCCACCTATATCACGGTCATCCAGCAATATGTGGAGTCAATTGAGTCCTTTGAGACTTGAATGAAAGTCCCCACCCCTTGGAGCTCAAAAAAGGAAAAGGATGCCGACACCATGGATATCGATGGTGTCACTACAGACTCCGGAAAAGGAACTGCTGGGTGTTATAACTGTGGGAAAAGGGGTCACCAAGTAAGGGAGTGTCGCTCCCCGAAAAAGAATCAATGTGACAAATGTAAGTTTGTCAATGGTGGGCACCATGCCAAATGTGCCAAAAGGATCAATGCCGCGGAGACAACCACAGAAACAAACAAAGGAAAAGAAAAAGAGGAGGATCTCGATACTCGGATAGCTTGGATCGTAAAGGCCGCAATGGACCAGGGAAAAGATTAAAGGTAAACTCACTGGGCAGTAGTTTACCTATGAAAACAAAAAATAGTAGATTAGGAGTAGATAGTTCTTTCGCTTCCGATTTGAGAGCTCGACGCCAAGATAGTGCTAGCTCGTTTCCTTTGTCATCTGTTTCTCTTTCTGATTTTGTAGTAGTAGATGAAATACCGGAAATACGTAACATTATGATAGAAGAAAAAGAAAAAAATAAAGAACCATTATACGATATGCGACAATTAGCTAGAATGGCTGTAGATAATTCCTACGTACCGGATAACTTTATAGATTGGAATACATTAGAAGATTTGCACAGTGGTAGCCCATCCGAATCATTAACCGACACGGCGTTCTCAGAAGAGTGTGACCACCAGGAAGTGGTGCTTAATTCCATGTGTATCAAAGAAAGCGAGGATTCTAGCCCAGAGGATCGCCGAGTCAGGACTATCAACCCTGACAAAGAACTCGCACTAAAAATAGAAATAAAACAAAAAGACAAAAAGAGAGAAGCGTTCGCCCTCTTGGACAGTGGAGCCAATGGCACGTTCATGGACCTGAAATGGGCCAACAAAAACAACATCCAGCTCAGGAGAAAGAGCCGAGAAATTCTCGTCTACAATGTAGATGGATCGAAAAATGCTGCAGGCAGTATTCGCTATGAAGCAGATGTCACCGTCAGATACAAAGACCACATGGAAAAGATGGTGGTAGACGTGACAAACCTTGGAAAGAATCAGATGATTCTGGGACACAACTGGTTGGTCCATCACAACCCCATGATCAATTGGGAAAGCGGCAAAGTTCAGTTGAACCGATGCCCCAAAGAGTGCCGAGTACTACAGGCACATTGGAATAACGAGTCAGAAAACGGATACTTAATCCAGAAAATTATGAAACCAGATGAGATAGATCTGGTGGAAAAACCCCTGGAGCCCGAGGAGGCTTTTAAGTTGGTACCTGAATGGTGCCACGATTATCTCGATGTCTTCTCGAAGAAGGCTAGTGAAAGGATGCCAGAGCGCAAACCATGGGATCACGCCATTGATCTTAAACCCGACTTCTTGCCAAAGAAGGGTAGGATCATTCCCACCTCTGTTCAGGAACAAGAGGAGGTCTCGGCATTCATAGACGAACAATTGAGCAAGGGATATATTCGTCCCTCGAAGTCACCACAAACTTCGCCGGTGTTCTTTATCCCCAAGAAGGATGGAAAAAAGAGGATGGTAATGGATTACCGCTACCTTAACGAGGGAACGATCAAGAATAACTATCCCTTGCCTCTAATTTCCCAGCTTATAGATAAACTTAAAGGGGCTAAATTATTCACGAAGATGGATCTGAGATGGGGTTATAATAACGTCCGGATCAAAGAAGGGGATGAGTGGAAAGGAGCGTTCGTTTGCCATAGAGGTGCATTCGAACCATTGGTAATGTTCTTTGGGCAGTGCAATTCGCCTGCCACGTTCCAACAGATGATGAATGAGATCTTTGCCGATATGGACAATGTCGTCATCGTATACATCGACGATCTCATGATATTTACCAAATCTGGAAACGTGGAAGAACACAGAAAAATAGTTCGGGAAGTGCTGGCACGCCTAAGAAAACATGATTTATTCGTAAAACCAGAAAAATGCTTCTTTGAACAGAAGTCAGTCGACATGCTAGGCATGATCGTGGGAACAGATGGGATATCTATGGACATGAAGAAAGTTCAGGGCATTACAGAGTGGCAGCCCCCGGTTAACGTAAAAGGAGTTAGAAGCTTCTTAGGGCTGGCCAACTATTATTGGAGATTTATTAAAGAATACAGTTCAATGGCAGCACCACTGCATGAACTGACTAAAAAGGATCAACCCTGGACTTGGGAAAAAAGTCAACAGGACACTTTTGACCAGATCAAAAACACTTTCGTTTCCGCCCCGGTACTAGCATACCCGGACGATGAATCCGAATACCGCGTGGAATGTGATGCATCGGACTTTGCCGTAGGCGGTGTACTATCCACTTTGAAAGAAGGAAAATGGCACCCAGTAGCGTTCATGTCACACAAAATGACCGCTGAACAACGTAACTATCCCATAGCGGATAAAGAGATGCTAGCCATCATCACGTCATTAGAGTCCTGGCGACATTACCTGGAAGGTGCTAGACACCAGTTCGAGATCTGGACGGATCATAAAAACCTCCAGTATTTCATGAAGTCCCAAGATCTCTCGCGTAGACAAGCAAGATGGGCACTATATTTATCTAGATTTGATTACCGATTAGTCAATAAACCAGGAACCTCAA
Source organism: Rossbeevera mucosa (assembly GCA_038090415.1). NCBI lineage: Eukaryota > Fungi > Basidiomycota > Agaricomycetes > Boletales > Boletaceae > Rossbeevera > Rossbeevera mucosa. The sequence continues at coordinate 788 of JBBPMR010000802.1, read as the reverse complement.
TGGAGAAAGCAGACGCTCTCTCTAGAAGGGCCGAGTTAGCAATCGGGATTGAATCAGACAATAAAGACATGGTCATGATTCCGCCACATAGGATCAACAGGGTCGATACACTGAGGAGTACGAAGAGAACTTTGGAAACTTTAGAAGTCCCCTTATTTGATAAAATCACAGAAGCACACTCGGGTGTGGATAAACCCGATGGATCTTCCCTCCAAAATGGGTTGTGGCATTACGCCAACAAAGTATGGGTTCCACAGTCACTACGGACCCAAGTTATCACACAATTCCACAACCATCTTCTCGCCGGTCATAAAGGAGTGGAAAAACCCTCGGAGCTGATCAAGCGTTCATACGATTGGCCCAATTTGAGGAATGACGTAGGAGAATATGTGCGTCATTGTGATCTGTGTGCTCGCATGAAGCCGAGTAATACAATGCCTAACGGTAAAGGAATGCCGTTAGAAGTTCCAGCTGGACCCTGGAAAGAAGTCAGCACAGATTTCGTCACAGGATTACCCAAGAGCAACGGGTTTGACGCGATCTTAGTCATGGTGGATCGCTTCTCGAAAGAAGCAATGTTTATCCCTACAACCAAAGAGATAACGGCCTTGGGAACGGCCCGGTTGTACGTGGATTACGTCTGGAAACACCACGGACTTCCTGATTCGATTGTATCGGATCGAGGACCGCAATTTGCATCACTGGTGATGAAAGAATTATGTGGGATGTTGAACATCCAAAGAAAGATGTCAACGGCTTACCATCCGCAAACCGATGGTCAGACTGAG
>JBBPMR010000800.1:0-14486 GCA_038090415.1 Rossbeevera mucosa | reverse complement strand
AGAATGTAATGGAAGGGGAATGTGTCATCCGCAGTATGGATGAGTCAGAGAAGCTGTGGATGAGTCATAGTACAGTAAGCGGATGATAAAGCAAGATCAGTAAGCATGAGTCAGAAGGGTTGGTAATTCGCAGTTAAGGATGAGTCATGAAGGCTGCGGATGACTAGAGTACAATGAGTAATAAGATCGATAGACAATCGATAAGAGAAAGGCATAGTGGTAGGTGTTTACAAAGAGAGAGAGAAGAAGAGAAAGAAAGAGAGGAGAAAGGGAAAATGTAGGGTTAAGTCGTAACATTACCCCCCTTGTAGGCTTCGGTTCACCTGAACGAAGCAGTCAGAAATCGCCACAACGATCTCCAGTCATGTTAGACTCAGCGACTTCATCATAGAAGTCATCTCCGTAATCGCTGATGTCGTCTTGAGGGTTGTGTCGAGGAGGGATAGGGAGGGGGTGAGTGGACGACTGGGAAGACTGCCTGGATCTCCTGGAATGATGGGAGGAGGAGGAAGAGAAGGAAGGGGAGATGTGAGGGGTTTGTCTGCAGAGGGAACAACTCCTTTGGATGTGGCCTGGTTGCCTTCAAAGGCAGAAGGAGCATTGATAGTATGGGCAATTGACTTGAAAGTGTCCTAATCGTCGACATTGGAAGCAGGCGGAGGGGAAGAGGGGGTGTCCTTGGGGAAGAGGGCAACCTCCGGTGGTTCGTTGTTGGCCCACCTCGACGCTGTCCACAGTGACAGATTCTTTGACATGGGAAACGGGAGGAGAGGAAGGGGGGGACTTGGGGTCGAGGAAGGTGGTGTCGATTCCTTCGTATTCACTTGGTTTCGAAGGGGGGACGGATTCGGAGTAGTGGAGGGCTTCGATGCGGTCCAGGGCCTCGATCTCTGCAGGGTCGAGTGGGGAGGAGGATGCCGAGGGGGTGGAAGGTATTTCGAGGAGACCAGTCAGAGAGACCGCCTCAATCTCTGCAGGGAAGGAATGGGGGGAGGAGTCATGGGAGAGGGGGGAGGAGGCGACCGAGGGGTAGTTGGCCATTTCAGCCAGAAATCAATCTATGTCATCAATGAATTCCATCATTCCCAATTGATGCATGGCAGAGAGGAGATGTTCCTTGATGGCCCTGTGAGAGGCGGACACCTGAGAGGCCAAGAAGGCCTGGCTTCCCTCGGACGAGGAGAGCATGGCGTTGACTATGGGGAGGAGTCGAGAGGAGTGAACGAAGGCGAGATATAGGGAGTTAAGAGGGGAGTCCATATTGACATGGGCGGAGATGGGGTGATGCATTCTCGAGTCCTGGAGGTAAGCTCTAAGATGACGGATAGTGGGGGAAGATGGTTCGTCATTGCGAAGGCGCATGGCGTAGGTGGGAATGTCCACCGCAAGGACAGGAGGGTGAGAGGGGTTGAGGAGGGGAGATTCTGGGCGCCAGAGAATGGGAAGGTCGGGGTCTATGGGGGTGGGAAGAGGAGAGTTAGGTCCCATCGGACTCTGGTGACCTGACAGAGGAGTAGGATCCCTTGGAAGATCAGGGGGAGGACTCGGAGTAGGAAGCGAAAGTGGAGGGGTTGTAGGAAGAAGGGAAGATTCAGTAGAGGGGGAGGTGGTAGAGACATTGGACATGGTGGTGATGTGAGTTCGGAGAGGGTTTAGTGGGGGAAAACGGAGGGATAAAGCTTTTTATAAGCGAGGAGGGCGGACTTAGCATGTTTCAATTCCTGTTCAGGGATCCAAGTGTCTTCTTCCGCGGTATATCCTTTCCATCGGATCAGGAACAAGCGATTCTTGGCGGAGCCCTTGTGACGTATGATCCGCAGAATTTCATATTCTTCTTCTCCTTCTATTAGATCCGAAGGTGGAGCCGGGAAGTTTGGACTGTGGACGGGGTTTTCGCAATAGAGCGATAAGAGGAATGCATGGAACACATTATGAATGCTCCATGTTTTTGGGAGGCGTAATCAGTAGGTGAGAGGAGATAGGACCTGAGTGATGGTAAAGGGTCCTTCTTGTTTTGGAGCAAATTTAGGGGAGATGAGGGAGCATTTCAAATTCTTGGCCTCCAGCCAAACCTTATCTCCCTTGGCGAAGGGTTTAAATCCTCTACCGTGGCAAGCTTTCATGACTTGTCTAGCAAGTTCATGGGCGGCCAGTGCTTCGTCTCGGGCAGCTGTGAGGGATTTTAGGCGAGCTTCTATGGCCGGGAGGTTGGTTTCAGAGAGGATAGTGGGGAGTGGGCGGGGATTGAAGCCCATTATGAGAAAGAAAGGGGATTTTCCGGTGACAGAATGGGGGCGGTGATTGTGAGCAAATTCTGCCTGGGTGATCCAATCAGCCCATGTGACAGGGTTATTGCCACAGAAGATTCAGAGATACGTTTCAACTTCTTGATTGACCCGCTCCGTTTCTCCATCAGTTTGAGGGTGATAGGTGGTGGAGAGGGAAAGGTCATATCCGAGGACTTTACCGAGTTCTTTAGCGAAGGTGGAGGCGAACTGGGGACCTCAATCAGAGATGATTTTGTCATATAGGCCGAAGCATTTATAGACCTTGTGAAAGAAGAGGGAAGCAATACCCTCAGCTGTGACGGTTTTCTTGGTAGGGCAAAGTATTACCCCCTTTGTAAGGCCATGGTCTACCACGACCAGTAAGGAGTCAAATCCTGAGGAGGAAGGGAGGTCGGTGATAAGATCACAGGAGACCTGTTGAAAGGGGCGGGAGGAGGCCGATTTGATGGGGGCGAGAGGGGGGGAGGTGGGATGGGTGTTCGTTTTGCATTGTTGGCAGGTGGAACAGCCTTCAACATACTTGCGAACATATTGAGCAAGGCCAGGCCACCAGTACTCAGCGGAGACAAGCTGGCGAGTTTTGAGGTAGCCAGGGTGGCCAGTGGAAGGGTGATCATGTGCTCGAGAAACAATATCTTTGCGAAGGGAAACGGTGGGGAGGTAGACGCATCCTTGGTAGGTGAGGATGCCATCTGAGTACTGCCAATCCGAAAGACGAGAACAGAAGGCTGGGGGAATGGTTCCCTCGAGGCTTTAAAGAGCGTTCTGCACAAGAGAATCATTACCAGCAGCCGAGGCAATCTTATTGCAAAGTGCGACATCGAAAGCGCGAATGAAGAGGTTGGGAGGGAGCAGAGTCACTGCCTCATTATCCTTGGGTAGGGAGGACAGCTTGTCCGGTCGACGAGAAAGGGCATCGGGTCCAGCAAGGAGTTTGCCAGGGACATGAATCATGCGAAGATCGAAGTCTGCTAAGTCGAGGAGCCAACGAGCTTGTCGGCGGTTAAGATTCTGGGGGGAACAAAAGTAGGTGAGGTTCTTGTGGTCAGTGAAGACTTGGGTAGGGAAGGGGAAACCTCGAAGGTAGTGTTTCCAAGCCTGCAAAGCTCTGATAACCACAAGAAGTTTGCGATCATAGATGTCATAGTTTTGTTCGGCCGGGATGAGGGATTGGGAGAGGGAGGAGCAGGGGTGCCAATCTCCATTTGAGTTGGTCTGAAGGAGGATTGCACTGGTGGCGTCACGAGAGGCATCCGTAGCGATGGCGAAAGGGGCAGAGAGGTCAGGGAGGTGAAGGACTGGTTTAGAGAGGAAGGAGGTCTTTAAGGATTCAAAGGCGGATTGGCAAGCCGGAGTCCAATCCCAAGGTTTGTCTTTCTTGGTTAGGTCTATGAGGGGATGAGCGATATCAGAGTAATGGTCTATGAAGTGTCGATAGAAATTGGCAAAACCAAGGAAGGATCGAACATCTTTAACCTTGGAGGGGGCTGGCCAGGAGGCGATGCCGTCCAGCTTAACAGGGTCCATCGCTAGGGTACCAGGACGGACGATCATTCCAAGGAATTCTACTTCCTTGGTGGTGAACTTGCACTTTTCGAGACAGAGGTGGAGGTCGAGCTCTTGCATACGCTGGAGCACTCGTCGAGTATGCTCAGTATGGGAGTCATTGTCTGGGGAGAAGATGAGAAGGTTGTCGATATAGATAACCAGCCATCCTTCAGCAATCATGTCATGGAAGGAATCGTTCATGAATCGCTGGAAAGTGAAAGGGGAGTTGTTCATTCCGAAAAACATGACGGTAGGTTTGTAGAGGCCTTTATGGGTGATGAAAGCACCTTTCCATTGGTCTCCCTCCTTGATTTGGACGTTGTTATACCCCCATCGAACATCGAACTTGGTGAAAACTTTAGCTCCTTTGAGTTTGTCGACCAAATCGGAAATTAGGGGCAGGGGATAGGCGTCTCGAGGGGTGTGAGAGTTTAGGTAATGATAGTCTTGGCAAGGACAAAGCTTTCCGTCTTTCTTTTTAATAAAGAAGAAGGAGGATGCCTGGGGGGACTTGGACGGTCGAATCTTTCCGCTTTGGAGGTTTTCCTCGAGAAAGGCCTCTGTGGCTTTCTGCTCATCAGGGGAGAGAGGGTAGAGTTTCCCTATCTTAGGGATGAAGGTTTCGTCGAGGTTGATAGCATGGTCATAGGGTCTTGGGGGAGGGAGATGAGAGGAGGCTTCCTCCGAGAAAACGGACTCAAACTCAGAGTACTCAGAAGGAACAGAGACTTTGGGCTTGGATTTCTCGGCTTCCATGGCGAGATTGGTGGAGGTGGTGAGATGAGCAATGTAGTTGGATCCTTGGGGAATGAACCTAGAACTGCATCTCATGACATGATTTATGATTCAGTTTTCTGTGGCCCTCCAGAGAAATTGGTCCTCGGTTTCGAATTCGAGGTAGTCATAGAGGTTTTTGTCGTGGATGGCATGCACGTTGACGTGTTTGGGGGGTTTCGGGGGGAGGGAGGGTAGTCTCCGATAGTGGGAGTCATGTCGTTGGAGGTCTGTGGTGTGGAGGTGGTATAAGTGGGTGGACATGTCGGAATCCTCAGAGATGGAGAGGGTTTGGGTTTCCCAGTCGATGACAGAGTTTGTGGCCCGCAGCCAGGGGAGTCCTAGGATGGCATTCTCGTTTCCGCAGTCCATGATATGGAAGAGGACCTTCTGGGTTACCCCCTCGATGTCAACGAAGAGGGTGGTGGAGAAGAGAATGTTGCCTTTCTTGTTAATAGATTGGTCGACATTTTGCACTCTAATGGGGGTGTCCAGTTTGGTCCTGGGGAGTCTATGTTTTCAAACGAAGGACCAGTCGATGCAGGAGATCTCTGCACCACTGTCTACTAGGGCGGTAGTTTCAATGGCTTGAAGGTTGTGTGATGGTACAATGAGATGAATGGGGATTTTCATTGCTTTAGAGGACTTGGATATAAGTACAGGTGCACAGGTAGTAGAGATAGGAGAGCCTTGTGTCGAACGAGGTCTCCTTTTTAAAAATCCCAAGAGAAAGCGGTTTTTTCTACAGCCTTTTCATCGTCAGAGTCTTCCTCCATGTCTATGAGGGCTGGGATGTCTTCTTTGTCCGCTTTGGCGATCTTTTTGGTGAATCGTTTGTGGAAGGAGGTGGTGGGGGTGGTGGAGGCGAAAGCAGAGCAAGAGGAGGCATTGTGGCCGGGTTTCCTACACCGAAGGCACAGTCCAAGTTTGAAGCATCACTCCCTTTCCTCGGGAGTGAGCTTGGCGATTTTCACAGCGTCCACATCCATGGCGTTGGGATCTTTTTCTTTAGGAGAATGGACGATGGTCTGGGGAACGAAGAGATGAGACTGTCCTCGTCCTTTGTGGAGTTTGGCAGTCATGGCAGCACGGCATTGGTAGTCATTGAGCCTCTGGGCATTGGTATACCAATCGGAGACGGTGGTGGGAACTTTTTCCATGAGATAGACTCGTTCAGAGAGGGATGGGGGGATGCCAGTTGAGAAGAACTGGCAGAGGGTGGCCTCTTCCTTGAGGCTGGAGATAGCGACTCGGTTTTGGAACTGAGTGATGTAGGAGGCAAGGGAGGGGGAGAAAGATCCGTCTTTCTTGATCTCCATGCGGAAAGAAGAGAGCCAGGTGAGGGCATTGGCTGCCGAGTTAGAGTGTTCAAAGGTCTTCTTAAACTCGTCGAAGAAGTCGCTCCAGGTACCTAGGGAGAGAGAACCAGCAGAGAGTCATTTCGAGGTGAAGGTGTCTGCCCAAGAGTAGGCTGTACCCTTTTTCATGAAGGATAGGGCAAATCTGACCTGTCTTTCATCAGAGTGGTAGGTGTCTTTGTTGATAGCGAGGTATCGCTGGACAGATCTAATCCAGGGCATGGCCTTATCCTGAGAACCATCAAAGTCCTCGGGTTGGGCAAGACAAAGTTCAGTAACTTTGGACGAAGACATGACACGAGGAGGGGGTGGGGGCAGGCTAAAGGGGGGTTGGTGGGCGATGGGGGTGGAGGATGGAGGAGTGGGAGGTCTGGGGAGGGTGAGACTTGAGGATAGCCGATGGGCTAGTTCTGTGGAGTCGTCTAGTTCTTGGATCGAGGGGAGGGTAAGATCCGGGTCCGGATCAGTGTCTTCATCGCTGGTTTGGCGAGGAAGGGACTCTGGGGATTCAGGGGGGAGTTGGCCTTCTCTCCAAGAGGAGGCAATGGCTAGGGCTCGGTGGATAGAGGACACAAAGGGGTTCTGTGGGGTGGAAGGGGGATTCCTTCCTTCAGGTCTCGAGTAGGGGAGTTTGGGAGGAATGGTGAAAGCGGTTCACAACAATGGTGACCGAAGGAAAGCTAGAGCTTTTGTTACAACTGGCCCGGGTAGGGTCAGTTATAGACTCGATGGGTACTAGGGCAGAGGGTTGGGAGTCCAAAGGTAGACACCTAGGACGACAAAGGACGAGGGAGTCCGAAGATGAAGGTCTAGGGACGACTGAGGGTGAGGAGTCCGAAGGGGAATGCCTAAGGACAACGAAGGACTTAGGTAAAAGAGCACACGCTCAGGGGGACAGAGGATTGGCTTAGGAGCGAATGGATTCAGGGGAGAATTGAGTAGCTCTAGCTTAAGGTTACAGGGTCGAGAGTCTAAGAACTATACACTGAAGAGAAGGAACATCATGGAAAGTAATGGAAGGGAAATGTGTCATCTGCAGTATGGATGAGTCAGAGAAGCTGTGGATGAGTCATAGTACAGTAAGTGGATGATAAAGCAAGATCAGTAAGCATGAGTCAGAAGGGTTGGTAATCCGCAGTTAAGGATGAGTCATGAAGGCTGCGGATGACTAGAGTACAATGAGTAATAAGATCGATAGACAATCGATAAGAGAAAGGCATAGTGATAGGCGTTTACAAAGAGAGAGAGAAGAAGAGAAAGAAAGAGAGGAGAAAGGGAAAATGTAGGGTTAAGTCGTAACACCACACAAATCATAACACAGACACTTCAGTCTGTTCTGGTTGATTTCTGACCTAAACATCTTCCCTGCTTCTTGAGTGTTGTGATTATATGGTGACTTAGTATCTCTTCTGTATAGAATTGGTTATTGCCAACAGCAACTCTAGCTTTAGCACTTGTTATCTTATCTTATCAATCAGATGCCCAATCTTGATCTTATCTCATCACATGACATAATTCTAGACTCATATGGTGTCATATCTCATGATTAGTGCATGCTTAAAGCATGGTAACCTCATTGCATAGTTCTAGACCACCATTCTTATGAATGTGTGAGTCATTAGTACTTATACAATAGTTTATCCCATGATATGTCAGTGCTCACTAAGCACCTGTCATAAAGTATGCCTCATAGCCAACACATGTATAGCAGTATATAACAATGCAAGTACCAGCCAGACACCCCAGTCTGTTCTGGTTGATTTTTCACATAAACAGTTTCTTGTTTCTTTATCTTGTCTTTGAGGTGACTGAAGCCTTATTGGTTTTGGTGTTGCCAACACATCTAAGGTCCATTTTGGTAAAGAGTCTAGCTCCTTTGAGTTTGTCAACCAATTGTGATATAAGCAGAAAAGGGTAATTGTTATTTACTGTGCCCTCATTTAGATATTGGTAGTCCATGACTGTTGCAAACGCTAGTCGTCACTTAGTACTTTTCTTTCTTTAGCGCCTATAGCACCTATTTCTTTTTTTTCTTTTTCGTTGAAGTCCAGAGCGCCCCACAGTATAAGTGCTCAGTCCTTTTATCTTATCTTATCTTGCACTGCATTACATAATATGACATCATAGTCTAGACTTACATGCTATTGCAGCAAGGCATGCTTCTCTTACAATTCTGCATAGCCTTGCCTCACTTTCACCTCATGGTAAGCATAGCCTTGCCTCATTGTAGACACATGTAGTTTAGGGTAGGTCAGACACAGCATGGTCTGTGTGCATATAGCTGTTGTATAAATACTTGAATGCATCAACGGAACAAGCTAGTCTTGTTCTCGTTGAATACCCTTTGCCAACACCTTTTCTTTCTAAGTTGAGTTCGAGTGTGCGGCACCTAGACTTCGTCAAAGGTTGCCTTCATTAGAACAAGACTATTCTTTCTACCTGCTAGTACACTCGGATCCCAGAGTTAAGGGAAAACCTTCTACTATCAGAAGTAAAACGAGCCCCCTTGACCAGGTTACCATCACTGAAAAGCAACCAGTTTCCCACTGCTGCATATACGCTTGTTTGGCATAGTATCGTTCTGGTGGTATTGGATTTATTCAGTACAGAGCCCCAGCGGTCATAAATAAGAATAAAGTTGCTGGGACCGTTAGGACCTGTGATAGTGCACTACACGTGGATTGGCAGGACAAAAGGCTGTCATGGAACTTAGACCCAATATCAAGCTAAGCAGAATCACGATTTCTTCCGTAAGATTCACAGGCTTACAGACCTAAATCTGTGCCAAAGCCAGGCATTCCGGTTCTGTTCAACTCGTGCCAACAAGCATGTGGAGCTCGTGACTCTACTAGTATAGTTTTTTTTTTTTTTTTCAGGTATATCTCATTAGTAGTTGGTCTCTTAGTGAGCATCACTGAATAAAATCAGTAAAACTGGATTTTGATGGGGACATCGTAGAATTCGTGTGTGGAAACTTTAGCACCGAACCAGAAGCATTCATTCCCCCCAAACTGAAGTGGACACCAGTCGATCCAGCAAACAAAAGAGTCCTGTTAGCAAACATCAAGGACCTTGACAAGTGGCCTTATTGGCTCAGAAAACAATTTTTGGAAAGCCTAGTCGGCCCTGAAGAAAACCATATTGAACAAGTGCCGGCTAAACACGACTATGCAGGAATAGCTATCCTAACCTTCATCTCTAAACCCTGCAACCCCTTTGAAACAGAACCAAATGGCAACTCTCGAGGAACTACTTGGACTAGTGCGGGAGCTAAACCAGAAATTAAACGACATCATGGTGGAGAATCGAACACTGAAGGATCAGCTCAAAAGAGCTGAAGACTGTGCTGACGCCGCAAAGACCCAGGCCGAGGAGGCATGCCGGGACGCCGCTAAAGGGATCATAACCACAACAGTCAACAAAAAAGTTACCATCGTCCCTGAGCCTGGCAACTTCAATGGCTTGTATGGTTGTTTTGAAGAATGGTGGACGAAAATGGAAGTATATTTGAAGATGAATTGGGAGGCATACCCAGGTGACAAACACCAAACATATGCAGTGTTGGTTTGAATAGGATCAACAAAAGAGAAAGACAAAAACAGAGCAGGAGCATGGGCTTGCAACGAGCTCAAAAAGACAAAACATCCCGATTATTGATGGTCGGATCTTACCAAAATAGAATGAATCTTGAGACAGAGATTCACCATGGGAAATGAAAGAGACTTGGCTGTTTGAAGGCTAATGTCCATGAAACAAGGGTACAAAGAACGTACCCAGACTTTCCTTACCAGGTGGATCACTAATTATGATCAAGCAATGTGCGGAGATGCAATGGGGATTGTGCTGTTAGAACAGCAGATCAAGGCAGAAGTGATGAAGCCCATCTTCCTCAACAAGATGAGGCAATCCACTATCCCTGAATATGTCACCATTATTCAGGAATATGCTGAGTCAATTGAGTTATTCGAGACTTGCAGCAAGATACCCACTCTGTATAGTTCCAGAAAGGAAAGAGATACTGATGCCATGGACATCAATAGTGTCAACACAGAAACTGGCAAGGGCCCAGCCGGTTGTTATAACTGTGGAAGAAAGGGTCATCAAGTGAAAGAATGCAGGTCGCCAAAAAAGAATCAATGCAGCACCTGCAAATTTGTGAATGGAGGGCACCACACTAAATGTGCCAAAAGAATCAATGCCACAGAGACAACCGCAGAAACAAACAAAGGGAAAGAAAAGGAGGAAGATCTTGATGCTCAGATAGCTCGGATCATTAAGGCTGCAATGGACTTGGGAAAAGGACAAATGTAAGTTCACTGGGCAGTAGCTTACATACAGAAAACAAAAATAGTAGATTAGGTAAAGATAGTTCTTTTGCTTCAGATTTGAGGGCTTAATGCCAAGATAGTGCTAGCCCATTTCTTTCTTCTGTTTCTCTTTCTGGTTTCGAAGTAGTAGATGAATCTCTAATCATACGTAGCATTACATTAGAAGAAAAAGAAAAAAATAAAGCTCCAGAGTACAATATGCGACAGTTAGCTAGAATGGCTGTGGACAGTACATATGTTCCTGACAATTTTGTAGACTGGAATACTATAGAAGATTTGCGATGTGGTAGCCTACCCGAATCATCAACTGACACGGTGTTCTCAGAAAAGCATGGCCACTGAGACATGGTACTTAATTCCATGTGTATTGAAGAAAATGAGAATTCTAGCCCAGAGGATCGCCAAGTCAGGACTATCAACCCTGACAAGAAACTCGCCATAAAAATAGAATTAAAACAAAATGACGAAAAGAGAGAAGCAACAGCCTTATTGGACAGTGGAGCCAATGGCATGTCTATGGACCTGAAATGGGCCAATCAGAATACAATCCAGCTCAGGAGAAAGGGCTGAGAAATTCTCATCTATAATGTAGATGGATTGAAAAATGCTGCAGGCAGTATTCACTATGAAGCAGACATCACTGTCAGGTACAAAGGCCACATGGAAAGGATGGTGGTAGATGTGACAAACTTAGGAAAGAATCAGATGATTCTCGGACACAACTGGTTGGTCCACCACAACCCCATAATTAACTGGGAACATGGCAAGGTTACATTAAACTGATGCCCTAAAGAGTGCCGAGTACTACAGGCATACTGGAACAATGAGTCAGAAAACAGATACTTAATCCAGAAAATCATGAAATCAGATGAGATTGATCTGGCGGAAAAACCCTTGGAGCCTGAGGAGGCCTTTAAGTTGGTACCTGAATGGTGCCACGATTATCTTGATGTCTTCTCGAAGAAGGCTAGCAAAAGAATGCCAGAGCATAAACCTTGGGATCATGCAATCGATCTTAAGCCCGATTTTGTACCAAAGAAGGGCAGGATCATCCACACCTCGGTTCAGGAACAGCAGGAGGTTTCGGCATTTTTGGATGAATAATTAAGCAAGGAATATATTCATCCCTTGAAGTCCCCACAAACTTCGGCAGTGTTCTTTATCCCCAAGAAAGATGGAAAAAGGAGGATGGTAATGGACTATCGTTACCTTAATGAGGGAACAGTAAAAAACAACTATCCCCTGCCTCTAATTTCCCAGCTTATAGACAAGCTTAAAGGGGCTAAGTTATTCACAAAAATGGACTTGAGATGGGGGTACAACAATGTGAGGATAAAGGAAGGAGATGAGTGGAAAGGAGCGTTTGTTTGCCATTGAGGTGCATTCAAACCATTAGTAATGTTCTTTGGGCAATGCAATTCGCCCGCCACATTTCAACAAATAATGAATGAGATCTTTGCCGACATGCCCGAGGTAGTCATTGTATACATCGACAATCTCATAATCTTTATAAAATATAATGATGTGTGGGAACACCGAAAAATCATTCGAGAAGTGCTAGCATGACTCAGGAAACATGATCTGTTCATAAAGCCAGAGAAGTGCTTCTTTGAACAAACATCTGTGGAGATGTTAGGAATGATTGTATCAACCCAAGGGATATCAATGGACATGAAGAAAGTCCAGGGTGTTATAGAGTGGCAGCCCCCAGTCAATGTGAAAGGAGTAAGAAGCTTCCTAGGGCTGGCCAACTATTACAGGAGGTTTATTAAAGAATACAGTTCGATGGCAGCACCACTGCATGAACTGACTAAAAAAGATCAACCCTGGGCATGGGGAAAAGCCCAACAGGATGCTTTTGACCAGATCAAAGGCGCATTCATTTCGGCACCGGTACTGGCATACCTGGATGACCATTCCATATATCGTGTTGAATGTGATGCTTCAGATTTCACAGTTGGAGGCATGCTCTCAGAATGGAAGGTCATGGAACATAACCGAAGGGTATGTGTCAGCCACAGTATGAATGAGTCATGAAGACTGCGGATGAGTAAGGGTACACTAAGTAAGGGTAAAGGGTATGAGTAATCTGCAGTATGGAATAAGTCATGAAGACTGTGGATGGTTAAAGGGCAAATGAGTAAGCATGAATAATGAGATGAGTAATCCACAGTTATGGATGAGTCACAAAGACTGTGGATGACTAAAGAGAGATAAGTAAGGGTCTAGGCCTCTAGGGCAAAGGAGAAACAGCGGTAGGGCAAAGGGGAACCAAGGGGAGTGCAAGAGAGATTCCAGTGGGCAGCAGGAGGTGTAGGGAGGTGATGGAGAATACAGGGGAATGAAGAGAAACAGAGAGAAAGACAAAGAGTAGTCCAAGAGAGGTTTGAGCATAGGACTTGGTAGTCTGGAGTGAGAACCAAAGAAAAGAGAAAAGAGAAAAAAACAATAGATCGTAACAATCAGGGAGTTATCCCACAATTACCAGCATGGAAAAAGGTCTCAGAGCATGTTTCCAAATAGGAAACAACAAGGATATTGCACTGAAAAAGTTAATGGCCCTTAAACAAGGCCAAAACAAGCACATGCAGGTCTTCCTTACAAAATGGATGACCTTATATGATGAGACTGGCTGTGGAGACTATATGGGCACTGCATTGCTTGAACAAAACACCAGACAAGATATCATCCGTCAAATCTATATTGACAATGTAAGAAAAGGACTCGTGCAAGATTACATCTGGACTCTGCAAAGATATGGTGAGGCCATCGAGGCCTTCAAATACCAAAAGGTATCTCGAAAGGACCCTAATGCCATGGAGGTGGATGTAGTTCATCAAGCATGGGAAGAGCCTTCCAAATTTGGAGGAGGTTCTAAATCGTTTGCTGCAGCAGCAGCTGATGTCAAAAAGGTTCAATCCACAGGAACCTTATTCTGCTATAACTGTGGAAAAGATGGCCATATGGCCAAAAATTGCAAGGCACCTTCAATTCATTGTGCCGAATGTGGTTTCTCCTGAGGTGGACACCATAAAACGTGTTCCAAACTTGGAAAGAAAGTTAGAGCCACTGGAGAGCAAACTCTGTCATCAAGTGCTGTCTGTTGTGAATGCTAGGAGGGAGCAATTGAGATAACTCTAATGTAGGAGTAAGAGCAATGAGGGAGTGTGTGCAACGAAATGCACCAATCAATAGTCACAAAGGACAATGAACTTGAGGATAAAATGGTAGACTCATATAGTCACCATCACTCAAGTCTATCAGACAACACAGGCTCCCTTATACAAGGACTGTTTGCGTGAAACTAACAAGAGAACTAGACTGGAGTGTCTAGCTCACAAGCATCCTGTATTTATACTATCAAGCTATGAGCATGGACCATGTACTAGTGTCTACCCTAAAGTGACCATGTGTTCGCCATGAGGCACGAGGATATGTACCATGATGCAACAATGAGGCAATAGAAGTAAGGCTATGCAGCACAAGCTGATCCATGAGGTGATAGAAGTTAATACAAGTGGAAATGAAAGATGAGAGGTAACTATGAGGCAGGCTAGACCATGATGTCATAGATAAAAGATAAGGACCTAGACCATGATGTCATATGTGACAATGTGAAAGGTGAAAGGTGAGGTCTAGACCAGGGGCAATGCCAATGATTAGTCAGCAAGGGGCGCTAAGGCCAGTAGTAGGTGCTAAACAATGCCTAGGCACTAAGGTGGGCGCTAACTATGAAAGTGTCAATATAAGAACAAGAAAATAAATACACACTAGAGTTCAGATGTAAGAGTAGGGTTGGGGTTTCAGATCAAGGACCATAGGCTAGGGTTAGGACAAAGTTAGGTTACCAAACACCAAGGTTCATAACACCGTCTTGTCCTATAAAAAGGGCTTGGACGGTATGGACCTAGATGCCATTAGGGCATATATAGCAGATCGTGAAATGGCAGGAAAAGCTTAAGGGAACCCCTATCGGGTAAGGGTCCCTCCTAGCCACAAGTAGTTAGTCGTTTGACCTTGAGAGCTTGACCCTCAGATAATGGTAGCTTGTTTCATTTTGATTTTGCTTGTTCCTGTTTCAATTCTTTTTCTTCTTTCAAAAATAATGTCATATTAGATAGTCATATTCCTAGTTCTATTTCTGTTTCTTATTCTCTGTCTGTATGAAGTGGTAGCCTACCTACAGACAA
>JBBPMR010000799.1:0-14502 GCA_038090415.1 Rossbeevera mucosa | reverse complement strand
CATATTACGTAATCATAGCTATTTCGAACCTTCGTAGTGTAGCCTTTACTCTAGTGACTTCTACTAGAGTTTTCTACAGGTACAGTACTACATTCCAATACAGTGACTTCTACTAGAGTTTTCTACATTCTGCTCACGGGGTGCAACATGATCACAGGTTGGGTCTTGACAACCATTTTGATGGCGGTGTACAGCAACTGGTGTGGCGAGTCGGCAACTGAGTAATCTGCAAGTGAGGGATTCAATTGGATAGTCTTAGAGGAAAAAAAAGACTTGCCGGTGTAGTGTTGGGACTGGAGCCGATGTGTGGCAACTGTCTGGTCTTGGATGGCAGTGTACAGCAACTGGTCTCATAGGAAATGGAGACAACTGTTAGTTGTGCAAGTGCCAACGTCATCTTACCTCTTCTTCCTTTTCTTTTGCAATGCCGGCTACAAGGCATTCTTGCAATCACTATGGACTTACTTTTCCTACTGCTAGTGGTGTGCGGCAGCATATTGCACATGTGGCTACTTGTCGAGCTCTTCGGGAGGCCCAATTGTTGCAGCCTATAACTCCGGTGGCGGCGGCAGCTCTTTTCCATGGCACACAGGGTGCCAATCTAATGCGAGGTGATGAATACTTGCCACCTCACAATCCTCCTGCTCTGGAGCAAGAGGAGATGGATCTGAATAGGGCGGTGCCACAAGAGGACGAAGGTGGTGAGGTGCAAAAAGAGGAGAATGGAAATAGGGCTTGGCCAGGAGACGATGAGGCAATAAGATATGCTCAGATATTTGATGAAAAGTGTGCGGCCGATATTCTTGGCACTGCAGAGACCTGCTTTGAGAAGATGAGAGCCACATGGGAAGCCGCTGGAATAGGTGATTACACACCGTTTGCAGATAAGAAAGAATGGGAGTTGGTGGAATGGCTAACCAACAACATGAACCAATAGGCCACAGACGAATTCTTAAAACTTTCGATTGTAAGTTGAGATGAATACAATCACATAATAGTAACTTACTTTGCTGTGGTACAGACAAGGACAAGGACTCAACCAACCTTTTGAAACAAGAATGCATACTTGAAACTAGTTGATCAGCTGCTGACTGGGCCCGAATGGAGTTGTGAACTCATACGAGCTCAGGAAGATCCCAAGGCAGCACCAGAGAATAACGACTCACAGATTGAAGAACTTGAGCTTTGGCTCCGAGATCCTGTTGCCTGCATTCAGGAGTTAATCAGCAACCCAGCTTTCAATGGTGAGATAGCATATGCACCTGAGAAAGTGTACACAGATGCAGAGGGATGGACTCGGCAGTATGATGAGATGTGGACTGGTGACTGGTGGTGGGAAACGCAGGTGAGCGTGGTCTAGAGATAAAAATTAAGAATATATCTGACAAACAATAGCGTCGTTTGCCCGAAGGTGCTACAGTAGCCCCGGTCATTCTGGCATCTGACAAAACTCAATTGTTGTGTTTCAAGGGTGACAAAAATGCATGGCCTGTGTATCTAAGCATAAGGAATATTTCCAAACAGGTCTGCCGTTAGCCTTCTCGCCACGCCTCCATCTTGCTAGGGTACCTACCAGCATCACAATTGGAATTGTTTGATGATAACTTCATGGTGGGTCAGCGACTCTTTCATTATTGCATGAAGAGAATGCTTGAACCGCTGATGGCTGCAGGAGAAAATGGCATCAACATGGTTTGTGCCGATGGGCAAGTATGGCACATCTTCCCAATATTGGCAGCTTACATTGGGGACCACCCAGAGCAGTGTCTGGTTGCATATTGTGCCCAAAATTGTTGCCCCAAGTGCCTCGTCCGTGCAGATGAGAGACAGTTAAACTGGGAATTTCTGCCTTGGAATCAGCAAGAAATAATTCACACACTCCATGTGCGAGCCTCTGGCCTTTACCCTCCTGAGTTCATCGCTGACAGGCTTTATCCCATCTTCTCCCCCTTCTGGGCGGACCTCCCTCACTCTGATATCTTCCTTTCCATTTCCTCTGACATATTGCATCAACTGCATCAAGGCATTTTCAAGGACCATCTCAAAAAATGGTGTTGTTCCATCACCAGCAAGAAAGATCTCGACACCCA
This sequence comes from Rossbeevera mucosa, assembly GCA_038090415.1. Lineage (NCBI taxonomy): Eukaryota > Fungi > Basidiomycota > Agaricomycetes > Boletales > Boletaceae > Rossbeevera > Rossbeevera mucosa. The sequence continues at coordinate 12,412 of JBBPMR010000799.1, read as the reverse complement.
CTTTCAAGCCATGCCAGTCCATCCTGGTCTGCGCCACTTTACGGAGGGAATTTCTAAAATTAAACAATGGACTGAAGCTGATTATAAACAGTTACAGTCAATATTCATCGGTGGACTTGTTGGCACGACTCCACCACCCGTTATCAAGGCAGCGCGACATCTTGTTGACTTTATCTACTTTGCACGGTACCAGACTTAGATGGACGACACCCTATTCTCCCTCCAGGAAGTGCTGAACAACCTCCATGTGGAAAAGGATATTTTCATCGAGCTCGATTGCCACAAGCATTTCAATATTCCTAAACTCCATTTGCTGACACACTATGTAGCAACCATCAAGGCTTTAGGCAGCCTTGACAGTCTCAATATAGAGAACTCAGAGTGACTGCATATCGATTACACCAAAAAAGCATATGCAGCAAGTAACTGTAAAGACTATACCATCCAGATGACAAGATGGTTGCAATGTCAAGAGGCCTTTATTCATTTCAAAATGTTTCTTGCATGGCATGGCGATGGTCCAGATATCAATCATCCTCATTCTTTAACCTTCCCACTTGGTATGTGTTATCATATCTCCCATCAACCTTCTTTCCCCCAGAAACCACTGCACTATCTCGAATGGCACCATGGTGCTGTTGGATTCATTAATGCTCTTCAAGCCTTCCTTGCCACATTGCCCCAGCGTAATGGTCATCAATTCTATCCACCCAACCTGCATGATTGTTTTGACTGTTTCAAAACCGTGACGTTAGCTTTGCCAGACTGTGAACATATGCCAAGCAAGAACTATGCCTGAGTTCATGCATATCCCCTCCGCTCAAATGGACCTTGTAAACGGGCCATGCCTGCAAGATTCAACATGGTCCTGGTTCGGGTTCAGGAAGGCAATGAATTAAATCAATGCAGTGGATTTCATGGTAAGTAGCATTGGATTAGCATGGAACAATGCTGATAATTATGGTGCTAGGATTGCGAGTGGCCCAGGTTCATGTCATTTTCAAATTGCTGCCTCACCTAGGTGATCATCCCAAACCACTCGCCTACATCCATTGGTTCAAGCCATTGCGCCATTTGGATGCCATGGTTGGAATGTTCCGTATCAGCTGTTCAACCCGCCTCCATCAACCAAACGCTGCTGTCGTCCCTGTCGATCACCTAGTTCAAACTTGTCATCTAATACCCAGGTTCCTGAGTGGTGCCATGCATTCTCATTGGATTCAAGGTCATTTGCTGGCCGAGGCTGACTCTTTCTATCTAAACAGATACAGTATATAGATTTCCGTCTATTTGATCAGTATAGGGAACATGTATTATGACTGATCGAGTGATGGGCAGGTGGTGAGTAATCTTCTCGTCTTTGATGTCCACTACTAATCCTGTCCTATCAGCACTCTAGATGCTCGCCAGACCTCCCTCGACAGCACTTTCAATGTGTTTCTCTCTTGCTCTCGACATGTCCATGTTCTCAGTAGGTTTATTGTACACTCGCCCTTATCTCAAGTCACTCACCAATATCTAAGGATCTGTCTATACCAGTCTACGATCCTGCAGCCAAATCATTCTTGCCTCATGCCTATACCCTCGATGTATCCCAGGCTACTGGCATGTCCATGTTGTCAGTCATGGTAGTAGGTCTATTTTATACTCACCCTTGTCTCAAGTTGCTCACCAATATTCAGGGATTCGTCTATACCAGTTTACCAGTCCCACAGCCAAAGCATCCTCATCTCACACCTATCCCCCCTTTGGCGTGTCCCTCTTGCTTCCAACATGTTCACATCATGGTAAGTTTATTGTATACTTGCCTTTATCTTAAGTTGCTCATCAATATTTATTTAAGCTACCTATATTATTATATACACATGCCACCCTGTCATACTATGTATTGCTATGTAGTATGTGGTTTGTTATCAAGTTGCTACCAGATCATATGTAGAGTAATCAAGTACGAAATGTGTTTATGTGACGACTATGTAGTACTATGTACACTACAGCTACTACAGAAAATGGACCCTTGCTACAGCGGGAAAACACTGTTTCCTGATGGAGCTATTGCTTTCAATCATTTCTACTCTTTCCAATCTTCACCAAGAAACTTTGAGAGCTAATAATAATACCTTGAATACTTGAGCAGATCCTATTTCAAGCACTCAAGAGACCACTACTCAAAGTTCTAGGTCAGATAGTTCATACCATTCAGTACCCCAATCTATTCACCGACACCATCAATCATCTTTCGTTCCTGATCCTGTTACCGAGTCTATACTCGAGAGGCAATCCATTCAGCCTTATCTGGGTCACTTTGACACTGTTCAAGCCTTTGGTTGCCCTAACTGAAGGCAACCTTAATCACAAGGACTAGGCACCTCAACTAAAGACAAGATAGAATAGTGGGAGCTGATTAGAGGGAATCCAACCAGAACAAGACTGGCTTGTTCGGTTGCTGCATTCAAGTATTTATACTACGAGTACATGCGCACAGACCAAGCTGTGTCTGACACTATCTACTATATAGAGGTATATATGTTCTTACGATTGTGAGAGAAAGAAGTAAAGAAGCGAGGCTATGCATCAAATGGAAGAGAAGCCGAGCGGAAATGAAAAGAAGCTGGCTGCATGTAAAAGATGTGTTGGTCTAGGCCATGACATCACTGATAAGAAGATAGAAGATAGGCGCGCTGATAAGATAAGATCTGATAAGATTGGCGCCATGATAAGATAAGATAAGATAAGATAAGAGGGTCATGAAGTGAGATTTGCAACACTACCCCCCTTCTAAGCCTGAGATTCCAGATCAGGAGAAGGTTCCATCAAGCCGTTGGTCAAATTCTCATATGGTGAAAAGAGCGAATTGAAAACATCACGAGCCATGCAAAGCTTGCGAGGGGCGTTCGGATGGGTGTCATGGAACTCTTTTATGGCAACCTGTGCATTTTTCAAGGTGGAGGCTGGCTTCCAAGTACAGTCGTCTTTCTCATATTCTTTCCAGTAAACCAGGTATCGGAAACCGCGTCCAACAGGGCGGGAGTCGACTATGTAGTCAACTTCAAACTCCTCGACTCCTTCATCAGAGACTTGTATGGGCCCTGGTTTATATGACGGCTGTTCTTCCAAAGGTTTGACATAGGGTTTAACTCGAGACACGTTGACAGTGTCATACATGCGGTTGGATTTTGGCAGTAATAGTTTTACCGCATTGGGTCCAATTGTCTCGAGTATTTGGTAAGGTCCGATCCAGTGTTCCGATAGTTTAGAGGAAGATCAATCGGAGCCCAGATCGAGATGGGAAGTAGACAACCAGACAAGATCTCCAATCTTGTAATCAGGAGCAGTGCGACGAGACTTGTCTCCTTGAGACTTGATTCGTTCTCTGGTTTTCTCCAGTGCTGCTTTAGCCTGAGTGAGTGCTGATTTCATGGAAGCCGCGAATGTATTGGCTGTGGGTGCTTTAGCAACCTTGGGCTCAAAGCCTAGTCTCAGTTCAAAGGTTTTGGTTAACATAAAAGGGGCAAAGCTGGTTGCCGAGGATTGCGTGTTATTCATATTAAACTGGGCGATGGCTAGCCATTCCGACCATTGATCTTGCTTTTCTGCGATGAACAGTCAGAGATATTGTTGTAATTCTCAGTTGACTCGTTCTGTCTGTCCATCTGTCTGTGGGTGATAGGCCGTAGACATTTTTCTTTCTATCTTTAGCATCGAGCATAGATCCTTCATCACTTGGGATGAGAACTGGGGTCCACGGTCCAATACTATGGAGTCGGGTAACCCATGGTGTTTCCATATGTAATCTCAGTAAAGCTCTGCTGTTCCAAGTGACGTGACCGTTTTATGGGTAGGGATGAAGGCTACCTCCTTTGAAAAGCAATCTACAATTACTAGAATCACGTCAAATCCGTGACTAACCGGCAAGCCAGTGACATAATCGACTGAAATATCCTTCCAGGGACCTTTGGGTACCAGCAACGGTTCTGTGAGTCCTGCTGTTGCTTGTGTGGTTGGCTTCATTCTAGCACAGCGCATGCAAGCCTTGCAATATTCTTGGATCTCAGATCTCATTGCTGGCCAAGTGTAATAGTGTTGAACCAGTTCGATAGTCTTATCAGCCCCTTTATGTCCAGCTAAAGGGTGATCATGAAATTGTGCCAGCACATCCAGCCGATATTTCATCGGGACCCAAATCTTTTCTCCATACATCCACAGATCTAGTTTCCTCGTGCATCCATCAGATTGATCTATTTCCTGGTGGGAATTTTGTATTTTCTCAAAGAGACTTGATTCAGTTATGGCTTTTACCACATATTCAGGGGGAATGAGGGTAGTCTCCTTGTTGTCATTTTCAGTGCCACATTTGTGGTCTTCTCTGCGCGATAAGGCGTCCGCCTTCTCCATAGACGTGCCCGGTTTATTAATTAAGTTAAAGTCAAATCTGGACAGGTATTGCGCCCATCTCGCTTGGCGGCGATTTAGATCTTGTGACTTCATAAAGTATTGCAGATTCTTATGATCTGTCCATATTTCAAATGTGTTCCGTGCACCTTCTAAGTAGTGTTGCCATTGTTCAAGAGATAGAATGATGGCTAGCATTTCCTTATCAGCGATGGGATAATTTCACTGTTCTGGTGTCATTGAGTGGGACATGAAAGCTACGGGGTGCCATTTCCCTTCTTTTAATGTGCTCAGCACTGCTCCTGTGGCAAAGTCTGAAGCATCGCATTCTACCCTATACGTGGATAGATCATCCGGGTACGCCAGTACGGGGGCGGTGGTAAAATGAGTTTTTAACATGTCGAACGCTTCCTGCTGAGCTGATCCCCAATTCCAAGGTTGATCTTTCTTAGTGAGGTCATGCAATGGCCGAGCTATTTCACTGTATTTTTCTATGAACCGGCGATAGAAGTTTGCTAACCCTAAGAAGCTCCTGACTCCTTTTACGTTTGTTGGAGCTTGCCAACCCTGAATGCCGTTAAGCTTTGTGGGGTCCATTGAGATCCCATTTCTCAAAACAATCATGCCTAGCATGTTGACACTGGTAGTGTGAAACGTACATTTCTCTGGTTTCACGAATAGATCATGTTTCCTAAGTTATGCCAGCACTTCTCGAACAAGTTTTTTGTGGTGATCCAGATCATCCGTTTTCGTAAAGATCATGAGGTCATCAATATAAATGATGATAACATCATCCATGTCCACGAAGATTTCATTCATCATTTGTTGGAATGTAGCTGGAGAGTTGCATTGGCCAAAGAACATTACTACCGGTTGAAAGGCACCCTTGTGACATACAAATGCTGCTTTCCACTCGTCTCCTTCATGGATTTGGACGTTGTTGTATCCCCATCGTAGATCCATTTTGGTGAAGAGTCTAGCTCCTTTGAGTTTGTCGACCAATTGCGAAATAAGCGGAAGAGGGTAATTATTTTTGATCATACCCTCGTTTAGATATCGATAGTCCATGACCATCCGCTTTTTACCATCCTTTTTGGGAATGAAGAACACCGGTGACGTTTGTGGTGACTTCGATGGACGGATATATCCTTTGCTTAATTGGTCTTCCAGGAAGGCAGATACTTCTTCCTGTTCAGTGACACTCATAGGGATAACTCTTCCCCTTTTGGGTTTGAAGTCCAGCTTCAGATCTATGGCATGATCCCAAGGTTTTCTTTCGGGCATGCATTCACTGGCCTTCTTCGAGAAGACATCCAAAAAGTTGTGATAGCACTCAGGAACCAGCTTAAAAGCATCCTTGGATTCTACTGCAGGGGAGGTTGTGAGAGCATAGACGCAATGAGCATGTGCTAACTCGTGTTCCTCATCAAGTGCTCTTTATGCTTGTCTAAGGTTTCGGCAGGAGGCGGGGCAGCGGATAAGTTCTACTTCTCCCGTGACCCAATTGATTTCAGGGTTGTGGGCTTTCAACCATGTGTATCCAATGATTACTTTTCTTTTTCCGAGATTGGTTACGTTGCATCGAATACATTCTCGATGACCCTGATAATCTATTAGGAGATCTGCTTGATACACGATCCCTCCTGCAGAATTCTTTGTTCCGTCGGCATTGTAAACCAGTACCACGTATTCGAGGGGAATAAGGTTAATCCTTTCAGACTTAGCCCATGCTAGATCAATGAATACTCCGGTTGCACCGCTGTCCAAGAGTGCGTCCACTTTGATGTTTGCATATTTTTGGATTATCTGAATTTTTATGAGAAGTTCCCTAGTCAGACGTATCATCCTCATGTGGTGCTCTGTCGGGTTCAGAGTGGGAACTGTTTCTTTTTCTGTACACACAGAATTAAGCATCTCTTCCCGGAGACCAAGCCCTTTTGGGGACCCTGTGTCGGTTGTAACTTCTGGTAGGCTACCACATCGAGAAGTAATATCAGAGATAAAAGAAATTTTTGGTTCATAACTATTGTCCTTGGCCATTTTGGCCAATTCTCTCATATCATAAGCAGTATCTGGAACTAAACTATCTACATTTCCTATTTTTGGGTTTTCATCTAAGGTTTTCCAATCACTATCTAGATTACATTCTACAAAAGAAGAAGAAAGAAATGGTCATGCACTGTCTTGGCGACTCGACCTCAAAGAAGAAGCGAAAGAAGAACTATGTAATTTTTTTAAAGTTTTCTGAGCTAAAGACAGTATGCTACCCGATAGGTCCGTCTCTACTCTTTTCCCTGATTGTCCTCGTAATCTCGGAAGTAGGCCCTCGCCTGTTCAAAGTCCATATCTTTTAGGACTCTCATATGTCCTTTTCCTTTATCGGAGTTTCCAGGTGACCCCTCAACCACAGCCCTGGATGACGATTTAGAGTCTTCGTCTTGCCGGCTGGCTATAATGCATGAGTGGGATGCTTTCGAGCATCCCTTCTTGTGCTGGTTACGGTTCCAGCTACATTCGCCGCACCTTGTGGAGGGGGCGTGACATTCTTTGGCCATGTGACCTTCTTTTCCGCAATTGAAACAGGCAGATCCTTTATGAACCGCGTTGATATCCATGGCATTGGCATCCCTTTCTTTTCTAGGACTGTAGGGAGTAGGTACTTTGGCGCGAGTCTCAAATGACTCGATGGCCTCGGCAACTCCTGAATGATGATGCAGTAGTCCATCACCATGCTTTGCCTTTGTTTGTCCAAGAATATAGGACACATGACCTTGGGACGGATTTGCTGTTCTAGGAGAGCGACCCCCATCGCGTCTCCACACATTGCCTGGTCATAATTGGCAATCCATCTTGTAAGGAAAGTTTGGGTTCGTTCTTTGAACCCCTGTTTCATAGACATTAGCCACCGCACAGCCAAGTCTTTCTCGTTGCCCATTGTGAACCTTTGGCGAAGGTTCTTCTCAATACAGTCCATAGTGGGCCATTTGTAATTTGGATGCTTGGTTTTCTTTATCTCGTTATGGGCCCAAGCACCCACGCCATTCTCGTCTTTTTCTTTGGTTGATCCGATACGGACCAACACTGCATACGTCCTGTGTTCGTCTTTGGGGTATGCTTCTTTGTTTATTTTTAGATAAACCTCCATCTTGGTCCACCATGCCTCAAAATGGTTGTAGGCACCATTGAAATTGCCTGGATCAGGGACAATGGTGACTTTCTTGTTGACCGTTGTTGATACAGTCCTGCTATCTACGGCCTGGGAGGCCTCCTCTGCTTGGGTCCTTGCAACATCGGCAGAGTCTTCTGCTTTTTCGAGGCGCTCCTTCATTGAGCAGTTCTCCACCGTCACATCGTTCAGCTTTGCGTTTAACTCCTGCACGAGGCGGAGTAGTTCCTCGAGTGAGGCCATCTCTGTCGATTATTTCTTGGAGGGGGGGAGAGGGGTGTCAAATGATAAATTCGGCTACTGCTTTGTAACCGTGTTTCTTGCTGAGGTCTTTGCAAGGGGGACCTTGTCCAATGAAGGAAGCAAGGAATTGAGTTCGGAGCCAATAAGGCCACTCGTCGAGATCTGCTGTGTTTGCGAGGGGTTCTATTACTGGTTCGACTGGTTGCCAAACAGTTTTTGGTAGAATGAGGGTTTCGGATTCAATTCCGAAGTTTCCACAGATGAATTCTACTATATCACCATTGACATCCAGTGTTTACTATTGTGTAGGGGAGTGGTTCCTACTTTTCCTATGCCTTGTGTCACGTGATACTCACGAAGAGACTGATCACCAAGATACCTAAAAAAAAAATAACTATACTAAATGGAGAGAGTCGAGGGAACTGGAAGTGCCTGGCTACGGCGCAGTTTTAGCACTGTCTAGGCTGCGAATCTTACAGAAGAAATCGCGATTCTGTCGTTTGCATGGTATCGACTCCACTGCACTGACCCACTTTGTGCCAAGGGATTGATCCTTATTTTTTGGCGGTCAGAAGGGTTTCCTCGAATGGAATCTACCCTGACAATGCGAACCAAAGTGACGCCGGACCAGCGTATGTGCAGCAGTGGGGATGTGGTTGCTTTCCACAGAGGGTAACCTGCTCAAGGGTTCTCTTATACTCGATACGAGTGGTCTCCCTTAAATCTGGGATCCGAGTATACCACAGCAAGAAGAAGAAGAGGGGAAGGTGGTAAAGATAGTCTTGTTCTAATGAAGGCAACCTTAATCACAAGGACTAGGCACCTCAACTAAAGACAAGATAGGATAGTGGATACTGATTAGAGGGAATCCAACCAGAACAAGACTGGCTTGTTCGGTTGCTGCATTCAAGTATATATACTACAGGCACATGCGCACAAACCAAGCTGTGTCTGACACTATCTACTATATAAAGGTATATACGTTCTCACGAGTGTGAGAGAAAGAAGTCAAGAAGCAAGGCTATGTGTCAAATGGAAGAGAAGCCAAGCGGAAATGAAAAGGAAGCTGGCCTCATGTAAAAGGTGTGTCGGTCTAGACCATGACATCACTGATAAGAAGATGGAAGATAGATGCTGTGATAAGATGAGATTGATAAGATTGGCGCTGTGATAAGATAAGATAAGATAAGAGGGTCGTGAAATGAGATTTGCAACAGTGTGTCTTATGGAAGAAGCTCATAATTCCGCTGTGCTCAATATTGGGTCACAGTTCTGCAGTAGCCTCTTGTCCTACTGATCCGTGTGTAGTGCACTATTATGGATCCTAATGGTCCCAGCAACTTTATTCTTATTTATGACTGCTGGGGCTCTGTACTGAATAAATCTGATACCACCAGGATGATACTATGCTGAACGAGCGTATATGCAGCAGTGGAGAGACGGTTGCTTTCCGTCAACGGTAACCTGGTCAAGGGTTCTCATTTTACTTCTGATAGTGGAAGGGTTTCCCTTAACTCTGGGATCTGAGTATGCAAGTAGGTAGAAAGAATAGTCTTATTCTAATGAAGGCAACCTTTGACAAAGTCTAGGTGCTGCACACTCAAACTTAACTAAGAGGATAAAAGGTGTTGGCAAAGGGTATCCAATGAGAACAAGACTGGCTTGTTCTGTTGCTGCATTCAAGTATTTATACTACAGTACAAAGTGCACAGACCATGCTGTGTCTAACCTACCCTAAACTACAGGTGTCTACAATGAGGCAAAGCTATGCTTACCATGAGGCTAAAGTGGGGCAAGGCTATGCGGAATGGAAGAGAAGCATGCCTTACGCTGAATGCATGTAAGTCTAGACTATGATGTCATATTACATAATGTGGTGTGATAAGATAAGATAAGGACTGAGCGCTTGTACTACATTTAGGGCGCTCTGGACTTCAATGAAAAGAAAGAAAAGAAATAGGCGCTATAGGCACTAAAATGGAAAAAGTACTAAGTGACGACTAGCATTTGCAACAGTGGGCATGTTACAACTGGCCTGGGTAGGGTCGGTTGTAGACTCAATGGGTACTGAGGCTAAGGCTGAGGAGTCCAAAGGTAGACACCGATGGACGATGAAGGGCTAAGGGAGTCCGAAGGGAAGGACCTAAGGACGACTAGGGCTTAAGGGTTTCCGAGTGAGCTTCACCATGAAGCAAAACACAAGGGTGAGGCAGAGGAGACCGAAGGGGGAGGCCTTGGGTCGATGAAGAACTAGAGTAGGGAGCACACACTCAGAGGGACAAAGAGCAAGACTTAGAGCAGGTATATTCGAGAGAGTATCAAGTAGCTCTAGCTTGAGGTTACAAGGTGAGTGTCTAGGGTTTATATACCAAGGAGATGGGACATCATGGAACATGATGGAAGGGGAGTGTGTCAGCCGCAGTAAGGATGAGTTATGAAGACTGCGAATGAGTAAGAGTACACTAAGCAGGTGACAAAGCAAATGAATCAGCATGAGTAATGGAGATGAGTAATCCACAGTTATGGATGAGTCAGGAAGACTGCAGACGGCAGAAGTATCGAGAGTAAATGATCGATAAGAGAAAAGCATAATGGTAAGCGTTAACAAAGAGAGAAAGAAGAAGAGAAAGGAAAAGAGTAGAGGCAAGTCGTAACAGTTGATGAGGGCATGAGGATCCAGAAATGGCTCAGAACCAGAGGTGTATGTGATGGAGGCAATGTGGGCATGGCCATGGTTGTGGCTGGAGGAGGAGTCTTCCTTCTCCTGGCATTTCTTGCCACCATGCTTACCATGCTTCCCTTTGTTCTTCTTAGTGCTGCTGTTGTTAGACTGCTGCTGCTCGAACTTAGGGTCATCGCTCCTGCACTTGACAGTGCTAATCTTGTGGGTCTGAGAGGCCTTAGGATTTTTCTTCATTTGGCACTGGTTCCAAGAAAGGACTGCAGCCTGATGGATATTCTCAATGGTCAGATCCATGAATTTGCTGGTGGAGTCCTTCTTCTGCACAATCATTTGTGCAACTACATCCATGGCAGGGGGGAGCTTTGCGAGCAAAAGCATCACTTAGACTTTATTGGAGAGTTTATAACCCGTTGAATCAAGGCAGGAAAAGAGAGTTTCCACCTTGTTGATGGAGGGAGCAGGATGAGAGGATTGAGCCACCTTCATATCAAGCAGCTCCTTGAAGAGAGAAAATGCTCTGGTGATGCTGGAGGTGTCGTATTCATTCTTGAGTGCAAGAACTAGGGCAGTGGCATTGTCCTCGGAGAAGTACTTTCTCCTAAGGGATTCAGAAAGATAGAGCTCAATGGTGCTGGCAATGGTATCATTCGCCTTGTTCCAGGTGATCCAGAAGTTGGTATCTTCCATAGTGGTGGTGGCATCATAGGTAGGTGCTGTGACAGTGAGCACCCAGGAGCAACCAGTGAATTTGATGTAGGAAGACATAATTGGCCACCACTGAGACCAGTTGGCACCAGTGAAGACAGGAATGGAGATGGCAGAGGAGAAAGACATGGTTGGGTTCTGTAAATGCAAACCAGTCAGCATACTGAACCAGCATAGATTCCTCCTATTGGAGGTACAAAACCATTGCAGCTGAAAAGTGCAAGGTATAGGTTTACAACCTCTGCATGCAGTGTTTCCACACAGCAGTGAACCTTCTGGAGTTAGCAGGTACTGCAGCCATAAAGGTGCAATGTACTGCTGTGGCTACCAGGGCTCATAACCTGATGAACTCATAGCATGCCATATGGCAGCAACTATGGTTGAAGCTATCTAGCAAAGGGCTAGACTTACCAAGAAGGTTCTGACAGTTGTTGTTAGCACATAGTGGTTTGAGTACAAGATGCTATTAGAACTCAGATGCTGAGTTCAAATCTATATACAAGTGCTTATCTAATATTTACTAGCTATGGAGTGCTATAGAGCATACTTTTGTAGAATGAACTAATGTTCATTCAACACTTAGGGTCGCAGTATGAGGAATTGGAGGCAGCACAAGATGGGGCACAAGACCCAATGGATGAGTACAAACAATTGCAATAATATTAGACCAGGAACAGAGTTTCCACTATGAAATGGAGGGTTCAAGTTCCCTTTCAGAGGGCTCCTACTCAAATCTAGAAAGCAAAGTACTGCCACACATGAACAGCGTTGAAATACACTCATGCAGGACAAGAGCATGAGGGAACCAGAATGCCTGGCTACAGCAGCAATTTAGCTCGACAAGGCTGATACTCTGATTTATACATGAAGAGTAACCTATTCATGTACAGTGACCTCGGAAACCCTTTCCATGTTTGCCTCAACTGTGATGTGTGGAGCACACTGCTAGGTACTGTGGGAATTTTGGTTGGCTTTGGTGGAGGTATAAATAGTACATAGTCTCAGCTATGATATTGCACCCAGGATCATGTGATTTGGTTCACACACCATTGAGATAGATCCATTTTAAAACAACCATGTCATGGAAAGGGTTTCCGAGCTTTTGAAATGATGACTAGAATCTTAGTCAAATCATTGATTCTTTGTTATTGTTTGTCAATACAAACAAATATATACATATAAATAGCATGTCTGAGTCTAAAATAGTTCACACACTTCTTGTT
>JBBPMR010000798.1:0-14504 GCA_038090415.1 Rossbeevera mucosa | reverse complement strand
AACAGTATGTGGAGATCTTGGAGCAGGGGCTGCTTCAGAGCATGGAGAATTCTGGAATTTCAGAGGAAGATCTTATGTTTCAGCAGGATAATGATCCCAAGCATACCTCTAGAAGAGCTCAAGCATGGTTTGATGAACAAGATATCAAGCTTCTGGACTAGCCTGCACAGTCTTCTGACCTCAATCCCATTGAATACACCTGGAATCATCTCAAAAGATGCATCTCAGCCTATGAAACTGCACCTAGTGGAGTTCATCAGTTATGGGAATGAGTACTGGAGCAGTGGGGTAAGATTTATATGGAACAGTGTTAGAAGTGGATAGAAAGCATGCTCAGAAGGATGTAAGCATTTGTAAAGGCCAAGGGAGCTCATACCAAGTACTATATATCCAAAATTTTATAAAGTCAAAAAACTGTCCCAATCAGCTGACATTTTGAAATAGCTGCCATCCATTTGAATGTTAACTAAATCTCGTCATTATTTGATCAGTGGGAAGCCAGGAGTCAGTACTTCATTTGATACACTAACAATGTTAGGGTTGGTGTTAGGAGTATTGTATTCAGGGATGAATACTCTCAAATGGCCGAACATTGGGACAGTTTTTTGAGCCACTGTATATAAACAATGCCAGTACCAGCCAGACTCCTTAGTCTGTTCTGGTTGATTCCCAATCTATTGGCAATGACCAATCCTATATAGGAATGGCACTAAGTCACCCACTAAGAGACAAACTATAAGGAAGGGGCAAGTTTATGGTTGGGAATCAACCAGAACAGACTAAGGAGTCTGGCTGGTGCTGCATTCATTATATACTACAGTACACATGTTCTACATAAGGCTACTTTAGGGTAAGTGTGTGACTAGATCTCATGGTTGTGAGAGTGATATAACTAAATAAGGTTAGATTACAATGAGGCTATCATGCATCAAGCATGCACTAGCCATAAGGAGCACAGGTTATGTGATCCATGAGGTGTCAATGAGGCAGGGCTGTGTGCCATGCCGATGCAATGTGTTGTGACATCATGTTCTAGACTATTGTGACGTCCTAGGTTCTAGACCTCAATCATGTGACTTGATAAGATAAGATAAGATAGGTGCACACCTAGATAAGATAACTCGAGCACTTAAGACTTAGGTGAAAAATGAGGGTCATAACACAACCTAACCAGTTCCTTTCCTCCTAAGTTTGTTTCTTGTTGTGGTGACTTAGTGCATTGCCTGTATAGGTTTTGTCATTGCCAACACTTATTCAGGCTAAAGCAGCACTAGAAAAGAGCAGAGAAAGGATTAAATCTCAAGCAGATAAATTCCATTGTGCCTCTTCTGCATACAAGATTGGAGATCTTGTCTGGTTGTCTACCTCCCATCTCAATCTGGGCTCTGATTGACCTTCATCTAGATTATCAGAAAGATGCCAACATGCCTGAGTAAAGGGATTTGGGAATCCCCTTGGATACAGTATGCAACAAAAGAAAGACTCAGTGTGTTATAAAACCCTCAAAACCATTGTTATTGTTCTAAGCGCCCATTGTAAACCATAACATAGCTGTCCATCTTTTAGACTTTGATCTTAGATGCCCACAACAGACGCTTGCTTAACCGCCCATCATAGCATTGTCATAGACGCCAGTCGCATTAGTGCTCACTTATAGTCATACTGTCACGTGACTAAACATGGCATTGGTCATTGGTTCTAGACCATGACATCATAGCATCACATTTGTCATCGCATCTAGCCCCATGACATCATCGATCTAGACCATTACGTCACACCTCATTGTTACAATATGGATAGCGCATTGCATAGGCATGGTATCCTCATAGCATCAATAATGCCTCATGGTGTATAGCCTTGTGCATGGTAAACACATGTCTTCCCACGACTGTGAGAGTCATATAGCCATAGATAGTAATTGTTCCCATAGATGTCATAGATAGCAATAGGCACAGCTTGGTCTGTGTGCATAGTAGGATAGTATGTATAGAGGGTACAGATGGTGGATAAATCCCCATTCTGTTCTTGTCGAATTACACATAGACAGTCTCCTTTGTCACTTGCTAGTTCTTATTCATTTTCTTGGTTCTTGCTTCAAGTGTGGCAGTCAGCGCTGTATAGTGTCTAGGCTTGCTCAACACAGTGGAGAACTCACTGGTAATTTGAGGAGATTGCTTAATGAAACAGGTAGAAGTATTACAGTGTTGCGAATCCTGGCTAGACACCATTAATTTTTCACTTAAACACCTATAGTGCCTATGCTTTTCACTTAGTTTTCACATGTTTAGAGTGCTCTAAATGTAGTACAAGTGCTCAGTTCTTATCATATCTTATCAAGAGCACAGATTTACCTAATATGACATCATAGATGATATCATAGTCTAGAACAACACATTGTGATCATCAGGCAGTGCTTCTCTTCCATTCCACACTGCCTTGCCTCTGTAGCAAACACTAGGGTGAAGCAATTGAGATATCCTAACAAGGGCATAGCAAGGGGATGGTATGTGCAATGGAATGCACAGAGAACAATACAGTGCTTAGAGCAGCCAATGAACTCAAGGATAATGTGACAACTCATAATGTCACTGTTCCAAAGACAAGGGGTAGCTTAGGCACTTAGATAGCACCACGAGACAACACCAAGAGTCAAAAGAACTAGACTGGGGAATCTAGTTCTCAAGTGACCTGTATATATACTATCTCAGATGGTGCGCAGACCATGTAACTATGTCTACCCTAAAGTGACCATGTGTACGCCATGAGGCATAAGGCTATGTATCATAATGTAACAATGAGGCAAAGAAGCATACCATGCGTGATTCACGAGGCACAGTAATGAAATAAGAAGCAAGAGAAGACAAGAAGCAGACCATGAGGAAGCAATGAGGCAGTCTAAACTATGATGTCATAGATAAGAGATGAGGGTCTGGACCATGATGTCAATGTGACAATGTGAAGAGTGAAATGAAGGTCCAGACTTGGGGCACTGCATGCTGAGTAAGCAGGCACTAATGGTGAATGCTAAAGCAATGGGCAGTTAAGCCAGTGAAGGTGCTAAACAAGGCCGATAACTATATGCAAGAAGAATAAGTAGACATGTGGTTAAGACAAGAGAGAAAACTAGGAGGTAGGATTCCAGATCAGGGACCATTGCCTAGGGTTAGGGTAAAGTTAGGTTGCCTGAAAGCAAGGTTGTAACATTACATCCATACTATCACCATTGCCTGCAATGGTCTTGAGATCTAGAATGCAGAGATTAGATGAGGGGACATGCAAGACTCAGAAATCTATAGTACAATGAAACAATGTCAATGAAAACAAGAAAAAAAACAAAAAATGGAAACCAATAAGTAAAAGACAATGTCGCTCGTATAGGTTGCCATGGCAATCAAGAAGGTGTTGGTGTTGGCAACGACCAAAACTATACAGTTAAGGCACTAAGTCACCACACAATCACAATACTCAAGAGAGGGACTCTGCTTTAGGTTGGGAATCAACCAGAACAGACTAAGGAGTCTGGCTGGTACTGGCATTGTTATATACTACTTTACATGCAGCGGCCATGAGGCATACTTTAGAGCAGGTGCTCAGTAAGCGATGACGTACCGTGAGATAAACTACTATGTATGTACTAAGTGTTCACATGACTGTGGGATCAAGAGTCTAGAACTACAACATGAGGCAACCATGCATTCAACATGCATTAGCCATGAGGTATGATGTCATAATGGTCTGGACTCGAGTCACGTGACATGATAAGATAAGATCGAGCGCTAAGATGCGAGATAAGATTGGCGCGCGCTTAGATAAGATAAGATAAGATAATGAGAGTGCTTAAAAGCTAGGTTAAAGAACGAGGTTTGTAACATTACCCCCCTACCAGGAGTGAGATTCCAGATCACAAATAAGAAGAGCTGCAAGGTACGAGACCCGGAAGTCAATCGCCCAGGTACAAACTTTAATATTCGGTGAAACCAGAGGTAAAGTTGATCACAGGAGTATTAAAAACACCCTGGAACAAAGCACGAGACATATTAAGACGGTGGGGAGCACTAGGGTTTTTCTTGTGAAATAAGGCAATAGCATCCTTTCCATGTTTGGCAATAGAGAAAGTGGCTTCCCAGGTATGATCGGATTCATCATATCCTTTCCAATGAATTAAGTATTGGAATCCACGACCGATGGGGCGAGAATCCATAATATATTCAATTTCAAATTCTTCGTGACCTTCATCGTCAACGGAGATAGGACCAGGTCTGATAACAGGTTGTCCATCAAGTGGTTCAATGTAAGGTTTAACACATGAAATGTTCACAATGTTATGAGCGATTATCGATTTAGGGAACAACAGTTCCACAGAGTTGGTATACACATTTGTGACTTGATAAGGTCCAATCCATTTTTCGGTTAACTTTCGAGAAGGTCTATCAGCTATAGCCAAATGTTCTGATGACAAAAGAACAAGATCGCCAATTGCATAAGCAGGAGCATGTGAACGAGATTTATCGGCCTGAAGTGACATTTTGGCATGAGTTTTCTCCAAATTTGCTTTAGCAGACTCTAAATTTGAAGTCATATTGGACGCGAATGCTTCTGCAGCAGGTGATTTCACTATGCGAGGTTCTATGCCCATTCGAGGAGTAAATGTCTTAGTGAGTTGGAAAGGGGTGAATCCCGTAGATGACGATTTCATGTTGTTGAAGTTAAATTGTGCCAATGCTAACCATTCAACCCATTGGGATTGCTTTTTGGCGGCAAACAAGCGGAGATATTGGTTTAATTCTCTGTTAATACGCTCTGTTTGTCTGTCTGTTTGTGGATGATAGACAGTGGACATTTTCTTTTCTATTTTCAACAATTTAAGAAGATCAATCATCATTTGTCCAGCGAATTGTGGACCACGATTGGATACGATAGAATCAGGCAAACCATGATGTTTCCATACATAGTCTTTGTACCATTGCACTGTTTTCTGTGCAGTTACGGATTTAGTAGTTGGGATCAAGGCTACTTCTTTAGAGAAGCGATCCACCACTACAAGCACACTATCATATCCATGTGATTCCAGAAATCCAGTCACAAAGTCAGCTGAGACGTCTTTCCAAGGTCCAGATGCTACTGGTAAGAGTTGCAGTTTTCCTGCAGGTGCTATATTCGAAGGCTTCATACAAGCACATCGATCACAAGATTTGCAATATGTTTCTATATCAGCTTTCATGCCAGGCCACTTGTAGTAGCGTGTTATCAATTCTTTGGTTTTATCCAGGCCTTTGTGTCCAGTGAGTGGATAATCGTGAAATTGCGTCATTACTTCTAGACGCAAATTCCTAGGTACCCATATCTTTCCATTATATTCCCATAATCCTTTGCTATATACTGATCCTTCAGCGATGGTGTGTTTCTTTTGCTCTATTTTTATCCTATCAAAGAGTTCGATTTCTTGTACACTACGAATTTTGGAACTATCTATCATGACGGTGTTTTTGTTATCATTTTCTATTCCTATACTATGATCTTCTCTTCTAGATAAGGCATCGGCTTTTCCCATTGTGGTGCCAGGTTTGTTTACTAGTACATAATCAAAACAAGAGAGATATTGAGCCCATCTAGCTTGTCACTTGTTCAGATCTTGAGATTTCATAAAGTACATAAGGTTTTTGTGATCTGTCCAAACTTCAAACTGATGACAAGCTCCTTCTAGATGATGTCTCCATTGTTCAAGGGATCAGATAATCGCTAACATTTCTTTGTCCGCGATAGGGTAATTCCTTTCCTCTTTAGTCATGCTATGAGACATATATGCGACAGGGTGCCATTTGTCTTCCTTGAGGGTTGACAATACTGCACCAGTGGCGAATTCTGATGCGTCGCATTCAACATGATAAGGGGTCATGTCATCCGGATACACCAAGACAGGCGCCATAGTGAACTTTTCTTTTAAACTATCAAAGGCTATTTGTTGTGCATTTCCCCAGCACCAGGGTTGATCTTTCTTTGTTAGGTCATGCAAGGGATGGGCAATCAAAGAGTAATTCTCAATGAAATGTCAATAGAAATTGGCAAGTCCTAAGAAGCTACGAACTCCTTTTATGTTATGAGGGACTGGCCATGATGCAATTCCATCAAGTTTATTCTTGCTCATTGAGATTCCATCTCCTGATACATCCATTCCTAGCATGTCCACTTTTGTGACTTCAAAGAAACATTTCGATGGTTTAACGAACAGATCGTTTTCGTGAAGTTTCTATACATCGTTGTGTTTCGAGAATATCAATAGGTCATCTATGTAAATTATGACTATATCTTCATCTTCCGCAAAGATTTCGTTCATCATTTGCTGGAAGGTGGCAGGGCCATTACACATTCCGAAGAACATGACAGTTGGTTCATATGACCCTAGGTGGCAGACGAAGGCTCCTTTCCATTCGTCACCTTCTTTGATGTGGACGTTATTATATCCCCATCGAAGATCCATTTTTGTAAACAATTTAGCTCCTTTGAGCTTATCTATGATTTGTGAAATCAATGGAAGGGGGTAATTGTTTTTAACTGTGCCTTCGTTGAGGTATCTATAATCCATAACCATCCTTTTCTTTCCATCCTTCTTTGGAATAAAAAACACTGGAGAGATCTGTGGAGATTTAGAAGGTCTGATGTACCCCTTCTTTAATTGCTCGTTCACGAACGCTTTGACTTCATCCTGTTCAGCTGGTCCAAGCGGGATCAATCTACCCTTTTTAGGTACGAAATCGGGTTTCAAATCTACTGCGTGGTCCCATGCTTTTCGTTCAGGGAGGCATTCGGATACCTTCTCCGAAAATATGTCAAGGAAATCTCTATAGTGTTCTGGTACTAATTTGAAGGCATCTTCAGAGCTAGGATCGGGTATCGTAAACTGATCGGTGTACGTATTTGCTATGTATGTTTTCTCATATTCTTCCATTCTATTACAATATGTAGCATTCAATACTTTGCACGATATTGGACATCTGTCCATGTGCACATGACCTAAGGTCCAATTGATAGAGGGATTGTGGTCCCTTAACCATGTGTATCCAAGAATCAACTGATTCTGGCCAAGATTGGTAACATCAGCAGTGACTTTTTCGCGATGTCCCTTGTAGTCTATGATAAGATTGCACGTGTACGCAATGCCTCCAGTGGAGTTTATAGTTCCGTCCATGTTGTAGACAGGCACTACGTTTTCAAGGGGTGTGAGTGGAATGCGGTTTTTATTTGCCCATTCCATATCGATAAATATTCCATTGGCACCGCTATCCAGTAGAGCATTTTCCAAAATGTTTTTGTCTTTTTGTATTATATTAATTTTTAGGGTTATTTCTCTGAGTGGCTTGAGTGTGCGCACTTTTCTATCAGTTGGGTTCTGAAGAGAAATATTTTTTTCTTTTTTAACAGAATTAAGTACCCTTTTACCGGGGCCATGCTCAATATGAGACGCTGTTTCGGTTTCGACATCTGGTAGGCTACCACATCGAGATGTCGGAGATAAAGAAAAGGAAGAGTTGGTATCACTGTCTAATATTACATGTGATTCGAGATGTGAGAAACTATTACTAAGAGGTAAGGAAAAAGAAGTTGTACTAGCACTATCTAGGCGTCGAGTACGTAATGAAACAGAGTATGAAGAAGAAATATCATCCTTCAGAAATGAGGTTGCCTTACCCGATAAGGTCCTCACTGGGCTTTTCCCGAAGTCGCTTCCATGTCACAGAAGTAGGCTCTAGCAGCCTCAATGTCCATCCCCTGAATAGCACTTTGCCAGTTGACAGCTGGCTGCTTAAAGGGGTTTGTTTGTTGCACAGTTTTCTCTGCGGCGCGGACTTGTTTGCCCTTGAACTTTGAGCATTCTTTGTGGTGTCCTCCGCGCGAGAACCCACATTCGGTGCAGCGAGTGGAAGCTGCCTTGCAGTCATGAGTGCGATGACCCTCTTTGCCACAATTGTAGCAGCCTATAGCATTGACCTGTTGGGCTTCTTGGGTTGAGGCAACAGCTGCAGCAAACGATTTGGAACCTCCTCCAAACTTGGACAGTTCTTCCCACGCTTGGGCAGCACCGATGTCCATGGCGTTGGGATCCTTGCGTGAACCTTTGCGGTACTCGAACGCTTCTATAGATTCTCCGTAATGTTGGAGAATCGGGATGTAGTTAGCGACTAATGACTGTCAAGCATCATCCAAATACACTTGTCGAATAATATCCTGACGAGTGTTCTGTTCAAGTAATGCAGTTCCCATATAATCCCCGCAATTGGCTTCTTCATAAGCAGTTAACCATTTTGTTAGGTATACCTGCATTCGCTCATTGTTGCCTTGCTTAAGGGCCATCAGCTTTCGTAGCGCTAGATCTTTATTGTTACCGATTTGAAATCAGTTTCTTAATCCCCGCTCTAGCACTGCGGGGCATGGGTAGTTGTTGTTCAATCTACATGATTTCATTTGGTTGCGAGCCCACGATCCTGCACCATTTTTATCTTGGTCTTTCGACCCGATTCTTGATAGTGTTGCCATACACCTTTCCTTATTGGAAGGGTAGGCTTCTTCGTTCATCTCCATGAATACTTGCATTTTTAACCACCACTCCTCAAACTTGGAGTATGTCCTGTCGTATTGTCCTGGGTTGGGGACAACTGAGATCTTTTTCTCCACTTTAATCTGAGGAGCGGGTTTTGCGGCTGTGCTGGTGGCTGCCGCCTCTGCAATTGCAACTCGATTTTCTGATGCCTGCACTGTTGCATTCAGTGCATTTATGACCGCATTTTGATCTGCGATCTGCTGTTGCAGTGAGGCGAGCAGAGCGGCGATATCTGCATTCGACATATTGGGTGAATATCGGGTTGGGGATAAAGTAGGGAGATGAGGTTTCTATTTTGGGACAAGGGAGATCGTTGGGATCATAGGAAGGATATCTGAGGTTGGGGGTTGGCGAGAGTTCCTTCTTCACCAAAGGCAAAAGAAGTCGAGCGAAGTTATGGGTAGCTATTGTGACTGAGTGATAACTCATGAAGAGACCAACAACCAAGATACCTAAAGGGGATAAAAACTATACTAATATGAAGGGAGTCGAGGAACCGGGAATGCCTGGCTACGGCACAGATTTAGCTCTGTAAGGCTACAAGTCTTACAGAAGAAGCTCGCTATTCTGACGTTTGCACAGTATCGTCTCTGCTGCACTGATCTACTTTGTGCCAAGGGATTGATCCTTATTTTCTAGTGGTCAGAAGGGTTCCCTTGAATGGGATCTACCCTGACAATGCGAACTAGAACTATGCCGGACGAGTGTATGACAGCAGTGGGGAGATGGTTGCTTTCCATCGAGGGTAACCTGCTCAAGGGTTCTCTTTATACTCGATGTGAGTGATCTCCCTTAACTCTGGGATCCGAGTATAATCACAGCAATAGATGACAAGAGGGGATGGCACAATGAGGGCCTCGATAATGTTTTGATGGTTGTGTCACGTGTACCAGTGACGGGTGAGGTAGTGAGAAAAGAGTCTGTTCTTATGTTGGCAATGACCAAAACTATACAGTTAAGGCACTAAGTCACCACACAATCACAATACTCAAGAGAGGGACTCTGCTTTAGGTTGGGAATCAACCAGAACAGACTAAGGAGTCTGGCTGGTACTGGCATTGTTATATACTACTTTACATGCGGCGGCCATGAGGCGTACTTTAGGGCAGGTGGTCAGTAAGCGATGACGTACCGTGAGATAAACTACTATGTATGTACTAAGTGTTCACACGACTGTGGGATCAAGAGTCTAGAACTACAACATGAGGCAACCATGCGTTTAACATGCATTAGCCATGAGGTATGATGTCATAATGGTCTCAACTCAAGTCACGTGACACGATAAGATAATATCGAGCGCTAAGATGCGAGATAAGATTGGCGCGCGCTTAGATAAGATAAGATAAGATAACGAGAGCGCTTAAAAGCTAGGTTAAAGAACGAGGTTTGTAACAGTTGGCAACAATCAAACCTGTACAGGAATGGCACTAGGTCACCTCAAAGATTAATAACTCAAGGGAGGGGCACTGTTTAGTTGGGAATCAACCAGAACAGACTGAGGAGTCTGTTTGATGCTTCATTCATTATATACTACACTACACATGTTCTACATAAGGCATACACTAGGGCAGGCATGAAACATAGTCACATGCTCATGTGAGCAACTATCTATAATAGGTTTAGACTACAATGAGGCTACCATGCTTCAAGCATGCACTAGCCATGAGGAGCACAGGTTATGTGATCCATAAGAGGACCATGAGGCACAGCAGTGTGCCATGCATTATCAATGTGTTTGTCTAGATTATGATGTCATCGGTGATGTCACAGGTCTAGACCTTGGTCACATGACTTGATAAGATCAATGCAAGCGCTAATCTAATACGATAAGATAAGATAAGATAGATGCACACCTAGATAAGATAACTTGAGCACTTTAAGACTTAGGTGAAAAATGAGGGTCATAACATCACCCCCCAATTAGGGTTGAGATTCCAGATCAATAATTGGTAGAACCAGAGGTGATGTTAATGAGGGGACGTCTAAAAACCTGGTTGAAAAGACCATGAGCTATTTTCAATCGACAAGGTGCATTAGGAAATTTGCGATAAAATTCTTCAATCGCTTCCTTAGCATTAAATAATGTGGAGGCAGCTTGCCAAGTAAGTTCGGACTCATTGTATCCTTTCCAGTGAATGAGATACTGAAATCCACGACCAACAGGTCAAGAATCTACGATGTATTCAATCTCGTATTCCTCTGATCCTTCATCATTGATGGAAACAGGACCAGGATGGACAAGGGGTTGATTTTCAAGCGGTTCAATATGTGATTTAACACAAGAAACAGTAACAATAGGACGAGCACGAATGTTCTTGGGAAACAAAAGTTCCACTGCATTTCCATACATTTTGATGACCTGATAGGGTCCAATCCATTGTTCTGTGAGCTTTTTCGAAGGTCTGTCTGCAATATCGAGATGTTTGGTGGATAACCACACAAAATCACCAGATTTGTACACCAGTGCATCTGATCTATGTTTGTCTGCATTAAGACACATCTTTTCTCTATTTTTCTCCATATTGTGATGAGCAGATTTCATGTCAGCAGCAAAGTCACATGCTGCCAGGCTTTTTACAGAGGTGGGTTCAAAACCCATACGAGGACTATACCTTTTTGTCAATTGGAATGGCAAGAATTTTATTGACGATGACTGAGTATTGTTAAGGTTGAATTGAGCTAATGACAGCCAATTCACCCAATCACTTTGTTTTTCTGCAATGAAGAGGTGCAAAAACTGAGCCAGTTCTCTATTGACATGTTCGGTTTATCCATCTGTTTGAGGATGATATGCCGTTGACATCCATTTTTCCATTTTAAGGAGTTTCAATAAATCAACCATGGTTTGACTAGCAAACTGAGGTCCTATATCAGAGACTATGGAGTTTGGTAAACCATGGTATTTCCACATGTGATCTCTATACAATTCTGCAGTTTGTAATGCAGTAACTGTTTTGTTGGTAGGGATTAGGACTACTTCTTTAGAGAAGTGATCCACTACAACCAATATGCTATCTTTACCCTTAGAGTTGGGCAAGCCAGTTATGAAGTCAGCACTTATGTCTATCCATGGTGCCTCAGGCACTTCCAGTGGTTGTAACTTTCTAGCTGGAGCTTTATTTGGGGGCTTCATACGAGCACACCTATCACATGCTTTGCAATATCTTTCAATGTCTCTTTTCATGCCTGGCCACTTATAGTAGCGAGAAGCTAGTTTGAGTGTCTTTTCCAAGCCTTTGCGCCCAGCTATTGGATGATTGTGAAATTGTGTCATTACTTCCATGTGAAATTCCCCAGGTACCCATAGCTTTCCATCATAAAACCATAATCCTTCACAGAGGATCGACTCATCTGGGTGATTAACACCAGAATGCCAATATTTGATTTTGTTGAACAAATCCATTTCTTCTATAGAACATATATGAGATTCAGGGATCATAATCATTTGCTTGTTGTTATTTTCAATTCCCTGTCTGTGATCTTCTCATCTGGATAAGGCATCTGCCTTTTGTTGGCAATAACAAAACCTATATAGAAATTGCACTAAGTCAGCCTTACTAGGAACTCGCTCAAGGGGGGAAACTGTTTAGTCAGGAATCAACCAGAACAGGCTGAGAAGTCTGGCTGGTGCTGCATTCAATATATACTACAGTACACATGTTCTACATGAGGCTACTTTAGGGTAAGCATGTGACTAGATCTCACAGTCATGAGAGTCATATAACTAAATAAGGTTAGACTACAGTGAGGCTACCATGTGTCAAGCATGCACTAGCCATGAGGAGCACAGGTTATGTGATCCATGAGGTGACAATGAGGCAGGGTTGTGTGCCATGCTGATGCAATAAGTTATGATATCATATGTGATTATGTTCTAGACCAGTGTGATGTCATAGGTTCTAGACCTTGATCACATGACTCAATAAGATCAATGCAAGCGCTTAATCTAATCTGATAAGATAAAATAAGATAGGCATGCACCTAGATAAGATAACTGGAGCGCTTCAGACTTAGGTCAAAAATGAGGGTTGTAACATCACCCCCCAACTAGGATTGAGATTCCAGATCAATAATTGGTAGAACCAGAGGTGAAGTTAATGAGCTGACACCCGAAGACTTGGTCGAAAAGACCACGAGATATTTTCAATTGATGAGGAGCATTAGGGAATTTATGATGAAATTCACCAATTGCTTTTTTAGCATTTCCCAAGGACGAGGCAGCTTGCCAAGTACACTTGGACTCATCATATCCTTTCCAATGAATGAGGTATTGGAAACCACGACCAACAGGTCAAGAATCCACAATGTATTCAATCTCATATTCTTCCAATCCTTCATCATTGACAGTAACAGGACCAGGATGGACAATGGGTTGATTTTCAAGTGTTTCCACATGTGGTTTAACACGAGAAACATTAACAATTGGACGAGCATGAATGGTTTTAGGGAACAGAAGTTCCACTGCATTTCCATATATTTTGACCACCTGATAAGGTCCGATCCATCTTTCTGTAAGCTTTTTTTGAGGGTCTGTCTGCAATATCAAGATGTTCGGTGGATAACCACATGAAATCACCAGGTTTGTATCCAGGTGCATCAGATCTATGTTTATCTGCATAAAGACGCATCTTCTCTGTGTTTTTCTCCATATTATCATGTGCAGATTTCATATCAGCAGTGAAGTCATGTGCTGCAGGGCTCTTTACAGATGTGGATTCAAAACCCATGTGAGGACTATACATTTTTGTCAATTGGAATGGCAAGAATTTGGTAGACAATGATTGTTCAAGTTAAATGGTGCTAATGAAAGCCAATCTACCCAATCACTTTGTTTCTTGGCAATGAAGAGTCTCAAAAATTGAGTAAGTTCTCTATTGACATGTTCTGTTTGTCCATCTGTTTGAGGATGATATGCTATAGACATCCATTTTCAATTTTATGGAGTTTCAATAAATCTAAATCGACCATTGTTTGACTAGCAAACTGTGGTTCTCTATCAGAGACTATGAAGTTTGGTAGACCATGGTATTTCCACATATGATCTCTATACAATTCAGCAGTTTGTAACGCTGTCACTGTTTTGTTGGTAGGGATTAAGACGACTTCTTTAGAGAAGCAATCCACTACAACCAATATGCTATCTTTTCCTTTTGAGATAGGAAGACCAGTTATAAAGTCAGTGCTTATATCCATTCATGGTGCTTTTGGCACTTCCAGTGATTGTAACTTTCCAGCTGGAGCTATGTTTGTGGGCTTCATGCGCACACACCTATCACATGCTTTGCAATATTTTTCTATAACTGGTTTCATGCCTGGCCACTTATAGTAGTGAGAAGTGAGTTCGAGTGTCTTTTTCAAGCCTTTGTGACCAGCGATTGGATGATCGTGAAATTGTGTCATTACTTCCATGTGCAATTCACTAGGTACCCATAACTTTCCATCATAACACCATAATCCTTCTCGGAGAATGGATCCATCTGGGTGATTAACCCCAGCATGCCAATATTTGATTTTATTGAACAAATCCATTTCTTCTATAGAACATATATGAGATTCAGGGATAAAAACCATTTGTTTGTTATCATGTTCTATTCCCTGTCGATGATCTTCTCATCAGGATACAGCATCTGTTACAACTGGCCTGGATAAGGTCGGTTGTAGACTCGAGGAGCACTAGGGCTAAGGGTGGAGAGTCCTGAGGCAGCCACCAAAGGACGACTAAGGGCTAGGAGGTCCGAAAGGAAAGACCTATGGACGACGAAGGGCTGAGGGTGCTTAGTGAGCTTCACCACGAAGTGAAACACGAAGACTTGGCTGAGGAGACCAAAGGGGAGGGCCTTGGGTCGACGAAGGACTAGAGTGAAGAGCGCACGCTCAGAGAGGCGAAGGGTTAACGCTGAGAGCAGAT
>JBBPMR010000797.1:0-14508 GCA_038090415.1 Rossbeevera mucosa | reverse complement strand
CAGGCCAGGAGGCAATGCCATCCAGCTTAACTGAATCCATAGCTAGGGTACCAGGGCAGACAATCATCTCAAGGAATTCTACTTTCTTGGTGGAGAATTTGCACTTTTCAAGATGGAGGTGAAGGTCAAGTTCCTGCATGCATTGGAGAACTCATCGAGTGTGCTCAGTGTGGGAGGCATCATCAGGGGAGAAGATGAGAAGGTCATTGATGTAGATAACCAACCATCCTTCAGTGGTTATATCGCAAAAAAAGTCATTCATGAATCATTGGAAGGTGGAGGGGGAGTTATTCATTCTAAAGAACATAACAGTGGGTTTATAGAGTCCTTTATGGGTGATGAAGGTGCCCTTCCATTGGTCTCCTTCCTTAATGTGAACATTGTTGTATTCCCATTGAACGTCGAACTTAGTGAAGACTTTAGCCCCCTTGAGCTTGTCAAACAAGTCAGAAATCAGGGGTAGGGGGTAGGTGTCTCAAGGGGTGTGAGAGTTTAAGTGTTGATAGTCCTAACAGGAATGAAGCTTCCCATCTTTATTTTTGACAAAGAAGAAGAAGGACGCTTGAAAGAACTTGGATGGTCAAATATTTCCACTCTGGAGGTTCTCCTCAAGGAAAGACTCAGTGGCTTTGTGTTCATCAGGAGAGATAGAGTAAAGTTTTCCTATCTTAGGAACAAAGGTTTCATTGAGGTTTATGGTGTGGTCATAGGGCCTAGGGGGAGGAAGACAGAAGGAGGCTTCTTCAGAGAAGACAGACTCAAATTCAGAGTATTCAAAGGGCAGAGATATCTTTGGCTTATATTTCGTGGCTTTGATGGTGAGATTGGTAGCAGTGGTGAGGTGAGCAATGAGAGTGAATCCCTTGGGAATGAACCTGGATCCACATCACATGATTTGGTTTATTATCCGATTTTCTGTGGCTCTCCAGAGATACTGGTCCTCAGTTTCGAATTTGAGGTAGTCATAGAGGCTTTTGTCATGAATAGCATGAATGCTGACATGCTTGGGGAGTTTCTGAGGGAAAGATGGTGGTTTCTGGTAGTGGGAGTCATGTCATTGGAGGTCAGCAGTGTGAAGATGGTACAAATAAACAGACATGTTGGAGGTCTCCAAGATAGAGAGGGTCTGGGTTTTCCAGTTGATATCTGGATTTGTGGCACATAACCAGAGGAGTTCTAGGACGGCATTTTCATTTCCACAGTCCATGACATGAAAGAGAACTTTCTGGGTAACTCCCTGTTATGATTCATTGGGACCCCTTATTTCTTTCCTCTTTTCTTCCATTCTTCACTACGTTCCTCTGAGTTGCTGCGCTCACATCATGCCTGGACTCTCCCCTTTTGATTCTATGATGACTACCACCTATCCTCTGCTCCACTACCTCCTTGTCCTAGTCATCATCTCTTCTATCCGCTTACTCCTTTCTTCCCCTTTACCCACACTTCCCTTCTATCTTCGCTTCTATGCCTACTCAGCCATCCACAGCTTCTTATTGTTCCATGCTGCGGATTACCTACACCTTCTACCATATTCCATGGTATTCTATAGCACCACTTTTACCGACCAATCATGGTCCTTTCTATTGTTCTCTATTTTACTTATAAGCGACTGGATATCGCTCTTGTATCTTTAACCTTGACCTCCTCAAGTTCACCTTGTTATTCCCTCGAGTACTGCCTCGAATATCCCCTCCTCAAGTATCCTTCTAGATACGTCTTGGAATATATCCCTTACACCTCGAACCCTCTGTGTGACCTCGTCCTGCACTTGAAAGGACACTCCAACCTCTAAGCTCTTAACTCAGCTTCATAGGTTGTCTTTGTCGCTCTCAACACTCCATCTTTGATCCCTTGATCCTCGAAGAACCTCGTTGTCTTGATCCCTTCGATCCTCAAGACTCCCTCAGTCTCTCCAGCCCTCAGTTGTCTTGATCCCTTGCCCCTCAAGACCCCCTTGCTCTTGCTCTTTGCTCCAAGACCTTCTTCTCGAGGCTACACCAGTTCCTACCCGGACCAAGTGTAACACTCCCTCGATGTTGACAAAGAGGGTGGTGGAGAAGAGGATGTCACCTTTCTTGTTAACAGATTGGTCAATGTTCCACACTCTGATGGGGGTGTCCAGTTTTTCCAGTTTTGTCCTGGGGAGTTGATGTTTTTGAATGAAAGACCAGTCAATGCAGGAGATTTCTGCACCACTGTCCACTAGAGTGGTGGTTTCGATGGCTTGCAGGTTGTGTAAGGGTACAATGAGACGAATGGAGATCTTTATTGCTTTACAGGACTTAGATACAAGTACAGGTGCACAAGTAGTAGAGATAGGAGAGCCTTGCATTGAATGAGGTCTCCTCCTTAAAAACTCCAAGAGAAAGCAGTTTTCCCAACAACTGTTGGCAATGACTAAACCTATACAAGAATAGCACTAAGTTACCCACAATCAAACAAGCTCAAAAGGGAGGGGGGACTATGTTAGGTCGGGAATCAACCAGAACAGACTGAGGAGTCTGGCTGGTGCTGCATTCAATATATACTACAAGACACATGTTCTACATAAGGCTACATTAGGGTAAGTGTGGAATAAAGTATGACGTATCATGAGAGTACTATAACTATGTATGGTTAAATAAGCCATGAGGCTGCCATGAGGAGCACAGGTTATGTAATCCATGAGGTGAACATGAGGCAAACCAGTGCACACATGTGAACAATGAGACAAGGCTGTGTGCCATGCTTTATCCATGTGTTTGTGATGTCATAGGTCTAGACCTTGATCATGTGACTTGATAAGATGCAGCGCTAATATAATCCGATAAGATAAGATAGGTACGCGCCTAAATAAGATAACTCGAGCGCTTAAGACTTAGATGAAAAATGAGAGTCATAACAACAACCTTTTCATCGTCAGACTCTTCCAGCATGCCTATAAGGACTGGGATATCCTTCTCTTCTGCTTTAGTGACCTTCTTAGTGAATTGCTTGTGGGAGGAGGTAGCTGTGGTGGTGGAGATGAAGGTGGAGCAGGAGAAGGTGTTGTGGCCAGGTTTTTTGCAGTAGAGGCACAGTCCAAGTTTAAAGCATCACTCCCTTTCCTTAGGAGTGAGCTTGGTGATTTTCACTGCATCTACATTCATAGCATTGGGATCTTCCTCTTTAGGAGAGTGGTCAGTGGTCTGGGGAATGAAGAGGTGGGATTGGCCTTGTTCTCTGTGGAGTTTGGCAGTCATAGCAGCACGATGTTGGTAGTCATTGAGCCTTTGCACATTGGCATACCAATCTGCAACAGTGGTGGGGACTTTTTCCATGAGATAGACTCATTCAGAGAGGAAGGGGGAAATGCCAGTCAAGAAAAACTGGCGGAGGGTGGCCTCTTCTTTGAGACTGGAGATGGAGACCCTGTTTTGGAACTGGGTGATGTAGGAAGCAAGGGAGGGGGAGAACAATCCATCGCACTTGGTCTTCATGTAGAAGAAGAAGAGCCAGATAAGAGCATTGGTAGCCAAGTTGGAGTGCTCGAAAGTTTTCTTGAATTCATTAAAGAAGTCACTCCAGGTTTCTAGAAATAGGAAGCCAGCAGAGAGTCACTTTGAGATAAAGGTGTCAGCCCAAAAGTAGGCAGTTCCCTTCTTCATAAAAGACAGGGCAAATCTGACCTACTTCTCATCTGAGTGGTAGGTATCTTTGTTGATAGTGAGGTATCTCTGGACAGAGCATATCCAGGGCATTGCCTTATCCTGAGAACCATCAAAGTCTTCAGGTTGGGTGAGGCAGAGTTCTGTGACTTTAGATGATGACATGACATGAGGGGAAGGGGGTGGGAGGTTGAAAAGAGGTTGATGGGTGATCTCATAATCAACTACATGGGTCATCATGAGAAGGTCACAACAGATGTGACAAATCTGGAACATAATGAAATGGTACTAGGATATATATGGTTAAGGAACCACAATCCCAATATTGATTGGACCATAGGAGCTATAAAGCTCAATAGATGCCCCTCTTTGCACAAAGCCTTGCAACAAATGGTACTTTCCTATACTGAAGAACACAAACAATTGTATCATATAGCCAATCTCATGAACAACTTTTCTGTCAATCAAAAGTTGAACATGAAAATGCATTCAGTCTAGTACCAAAACAGTATCATGAGTACTTAGAAAATTTCTCTGAGAAAGTATCTGAAAGATTGCCACTTAGGAAAGCTTGAGATCATGCAGTAGATGTTAAGCCCGATTTTGTGCTGAAAAAGGATAGATTGATACCTATGGGACCTGCCAAATGTTGGCAATGACCAAAACTTATACAGTTAAGGCACTAAGTCACCACACAATACTAGAACTCAAGGAAGAGGGAACTATTTCAGGTCGGGGAATCAACCAGAACAGACTGAGGAGTCTGGCTGGTGTCTGACATTATATATGCTACTATACATGAGGACGAGGCTATACTAAGGCTATATCTAAAGCTATATTACATGCTATGAAGGTGAGGCAAGGCAGTGTGGAATGGAAGAGAAGCACTGCCTGACGATGTACATGCTATGAAGGCAATGCAAGGCAGTGTGGAATGGAAGAGAAGCACTGCCTGACGTTTACAATGTGTTTTATAATATTATAGGAGTAAAATATGATCGAGCGCTTGATAGATAGGATAAGCGCGCGCTTAGATAAGATAAGATAAACCGGTGCTAAAGCTAGGTTGCAAAAGAGGGTTTGTAGCATTACCCCCCCACTAGGAGTGAGATTCCAGATCACAAGATTAAAACTCGGTCGAGCCAGAAGTGAAATTGATCACAGGAGTATTAAAAACACCCTGGAACAAGGCCCGAGACATATTCAAACGACGAGGTGCGCTAGGATTGTTCTTGTGAAACAAGGCTATGGCATCCTTTCCATGTTTGGCAACCGAGGAAGCAGCTTCCCAAGTACGATCTGATTCATCATATCCCTTCCAATGTATCAAGTATTGGAAACCGCGACCAACAGGGCAAGAATCCACAATGTATTCAATCTCGAATTCTTCATGACCTTCATCGTCAACAGAGATAGGACCAGGTTTTACAACCAGTTGTCCATCCAGAGGTTCAATATAAGGTTTAACGCGCGAAACATTCACGACATTACGAGCTGCAATAGACTTTGGGAATAGCAATTCCACAGAGTTCGTGTACACGTTTGTGACCTGATAAGGTCCAATCCACTTCTCGGTTAACTTTCGAGAGGGTCTATCAGCTATAGCCAAGTGTTCTGATGACAATAGAACAAGATCTCCAACTGTGTAAGCAGGAGCGTCTGATTGAGATTTATCGGCTTGAAGTGACATTTTGGCACGAGTTTTCTCAAGATTAGATCTAGCTGTTTCCATATTGGCTTTCATATCTGACGCGAATGCCTCTGCAGCAGGTGATTTCACATTGCGAGATTCTATACCCATACGGGGGGTAAACATTTTCATGAGCTGGAAGGGAGTAAATCCCGTAGACGATGATTTCATATTGTTGAAATTGAATTGGGCTAAGGCAAGCCATTCTACCCATTGAGATTGCTTTTCCGCGGCAAACAGGCAGAGATATTGGTTCAATTCTCTATTAATACGCTCTGTTTGGCCATCAGTTTGCGGGTGATAGGCTGTTGACATTTTCTTTTCAATTTTCAACAGTTTGAGGAGATCTATCATCATTTGTCCAGCGAACTGAGGACCACGATCTGATACAATAGAATCCGGCAAACCATGATGTTTCCATACATAGTCTTTGTACAATTGCGCAGTTTTCTGTGCAGTGACTGATTTATTTGTAGGGATAAGAGCTACTTCTTTAGAGAAACGATCCACTACAACGAGCACACTATCATATCCATGTGATTCAGGGAAGCCAGTGACAAAGTCAGCTGACACATCCTTCCAAGGTCCAGACGCTACTGGCAAAGGTTGCAGTTTCCCTGCGGGCGCTACATTCGAAGGCTTCATACGAGCGCATCGATCACAAGATCAGCAATAAGTTTCTATATTGGCTTTCATGCCAGGCCACTTATAGTAGCGAGCTATCAATTCTTTGGTTTTATCCAGGCCTTTATGTCCGGCGAGTGGATGATCATGAAATTGCATTATTACTTCTAAACACAAGTTCCTAGGTACCCATATCTTTCCATCATATTCCCATAATTCATTACTATATACCGATCCTTCAGTGACTGTGTGTTTCTTTTGTTCCATTTTTATCCTATCAAAAAGTTCAATTTCTTGTATACTACGTATTTTTGAACTATCTATCATGACGGTATTTTTGTTGTCATTTTCTATTCCTATACTATGATCTTCTCTTCTAGATAAGGCATCGGCTTTTCCCATTGCAGTGCCTGGTTTGTTTACTAAGATATAATCAAAATGAGAGAGATATTGGGCCCATCGAGCCTGTCGCTTGTTCAGATCTTGAGATTTCATAAAGTACATAAGATTTTTATGATCTGTCCAAACTTCAAACTGATGTCTAGCTCCTTCTAGATGATGTCTCCATTGCTCAAGAGATCGGATGATTGCTAACATTTCTTTGTCTGCAATTGGGTAATTCCATTCTTCTTTAGTCATACTATGAGACATATATGCGATGGAGTGCCATTTGTCTTCCTTAAGGGTTGACAGTACTGCACCAGTTGCGAATTCTGAAGCGTCGCATTTGACACAATAAGGGGTTGTGTCATCCGGGTATGCCAAGACTGGCACCATTGTGAATTTCTCTTTTAAACTATCAAAGGCTATTTGTTGTGCAGTTCCCCAGCACCAGGGTTGATCTTTCTTTGTTAAGTCATGCAAGGGACGGGCGATCAAGGAATAATTCTCAATAAAGTGGCAATAGAAGTTGGCGAGTCCCAAGAAGCTTCTAACTCCTTTTATGTTATGGGGTACAGGCCATGTGGTTATTCCATCGAGTTTATTTTTGGACATTGAGATTCCATCGGCAGATACATCCATTCCTAGCATGTCTACTTTTGTAACTTCAAAGAAACACTTTGATGGTTTGACAAACAAATCATTTTCTCGAAGCTTTCGAAGTACTCTTCGTACGGCTTCTCAATGTTTCTGTACGTCATTGTGTTTCGAGAATATCAATAAGTCATCAATATAGATAATAACTATGTCTTCATCCTCAGCAAATATCTCGTTCATCATTTGCTGGAATGTAGCAGGACTATTACACATGCCAAAGAACATCACTTTTGGTTCAAAGGCTTCTAGGTGGCAGACGAAGGCTCCTTTCCATTCATCACCTTCTTTGATGCGGACGTTATTGTAGCCCCATCTCAGATCCATTTTGGTAAACAATTTAGCTCCTTTGAGCTTATCTATGATTTGCGAGATCAATGGAAGGGGATAGTTGTTCTTTATCGTTCCTTCATTGAGATATCTATAGTCCATAACCATACGTTTTTTTCCATCCTTTTTAGGGATAAAGAATACCGGTGACGTCTGAGGAGATTTAGAAGGTCGGATGTAATTCTTCTTCAATTGTTTGTTCACGAACGTTTTGACCTCATCTTGTTCAGCTGGGCCCAGCGGGATCAATCTAACCTTTTTGGGTACAAAATCGGGTTTTAGATCCACTGCGTGGTCCCATGCTTTACGTTCAGGGAGGCGTTCGGACACTTTCTCAGAAAAGACATCAAGGTATTCTCTATAATGTTCAGGCACCAATTTGAAGGCATCTTCTGAACTAGGATCGGGTATCGTGAACTGATCGGTATACGTATTAGCTATGTAAGACTTCTCGTGTTCTTCCATTCTATTACAATACATGGCATTCAACACCTTGCACGACATGGGACATCTGTCCATGTGTACATGACCTAAGGTCCAGTCAATGGAGGGATTGTGGTCCCTTAACCATGTGTATCCAAGAATCAGTTGATTCCGGCCAAGGTTGATAACATCAGCGGTGACTTTTTCGCGATGTCCCTGATAGTCTATAATTAAATTACACGTGTATGCAATGCCTCCAGTGGAGTTTATAGTTCTGTCCACATTGTAGACAGGCACCACG
The DNA here is from genome assembly GCA_038090415.1 of Rossbeevera mucosa. Lineage (NCBI taxonomy): Eukaryota > Fungi > Basidiomycota > Agaricomycetes > Boletales > Boletaceae > Rossbeevera > Rossbeevera mucosa. Next base: position 6,479 of record JBBPMR010000797.1, on the reverse strand, counting down.
TTTTCAAGAGGGGTGAGAGGAATGCGGCTCTTCTTTGCCCATTCTGTATCGATAAAGATACCATTAGCGCCACTATCCAGTAGTGCGCTTGCTGAAATGTTTTTGTCTTTTTGGATTATATCAATTTTTAGAGTTATTTCCCTGAGTGGTTTTAATGTTTGCACTCTTCGATCAGTCGGGTTCTGAAGGGAAATATTTTTTTTCTTTTTTAACAGAATTAAGTACCCTATTATTGGGGCCACGCTCAATACGAGACGCTGTTTCAGTTTCGACATCTGGTAGGCTACCACATCGAGATGTCGGGGAAAAAGAAAATGAACTATCGGAATCGCTATCTATAATTACATGTACATCGAGGACGGAAAACGAATTTGAACAAGATAAAGAAACAGAGTTTGTACTAGCACTATCTAGGCGTCGAGTACGTAGTGAAACGGAAGAGGGAGAAGAAAAAGAAATATTGTCCATTGGGGGAGAGGTACCTTTACCCGTTAAGGTCCTCTCTAGGCTTTTCCCGAAGTCGTTTCCATGTCACGGAAATAGGCTCTGGCGGCTTCTATGTCCATCCCCTGAATGGCACTTTGCCAGTTGACTGCTGGTGCCTTAAAGGGGTTGTTTGGTTTCGCTGTTGTCTCAGCGGTGCGAACTTGTTTCCCTTTAAAATGGGAACATTCTTTATGGTGTCCTCCATATGAGAATCCGCATTCTTGGCATCGAGTAGATGCTGCCTTACATTCCTTCGCACGATGCCCTTCTTTGCCACAATTGTAGCATCCAATGGCATTAACTTGACGAGCTCCTTGAGTAGAAGCGACAGCTGTGGCGAAAGATTTAGGACCTCCACCGAAGTCGGAAGGTTCTTCCCATGCATGATGGACTTGACTAATGTCCATCACGTTAGGGTCTTTGCAGGGTCCCTTCCTATACTTGAACGCTTCGATCAACTCCCCATATCATTGGAGAATCGGGATATAATCATCGACTAGTGACTGTCGAGCATCATCCAGGTACACCTGCTTTATAATATCTTGGCAGGTATTCTGTTCAAGTAAGGCGGTTCCCATGTAATCGCCACAGTTTGCTTCTTCATATGCAGTGAGCCATTTGGTCAAGTAGACCTGCATATGTTCGTTGGAGCCTTGCTTAAGGGCCATAAGCTTTCGTAGGGCTAGATCTTTATTGTTTCCGATCTGGAAATGATTGCGTAATCCCCTTTCTAGCAGGGCGGGTCGTGGGTAGTTTTGGTTTACTCGACATTGCTTCATTTGATTATGGGCCCACGATCCTGCACCATTCTTGTCTTGGTCTTTCAACCCAATTCGTGATAAGGTGGCCATGCACCTTTCTTTATCTGTCGCTGCATTTTTAACCACCATTCTTCGAATTTCGAATAGGTGCCGTCATATTGCCCTGGATCGGGCACCATCAAGATCTTCTTTTCCACTTTAATTTGTGGTGCTGGTTTTGCTGCGGCGTTTGTTGCGGCAGCCTCAGCAAGTGCGACCCTGTTTTCTGATGCCACCACTGTAGCACTCAATGCATTTATGACCACATTCTGATCTGCGATCTGCTGCTGCAGCGAGGCGAGCAGAGTGGCAATATCGTTGTTCGACATATTTAGTGTAAACAGGGTTGAGGATAAAACGAGGTGAAGTTCTTTCTATTTCCGGGGGCGGGATGTAATCATTTGGATCGTATTCAATGGGTAGCGGAGAATATTGGAGTTCAGGGGTAACTGACTCTTCTTTGATAGGAGTGGGAGATACGAGGCAGGCAAAGTTTACTGTATAACAGTAATTCACAGAAAAGGTTTGAGACGCTATTTTGACTGATGTGATTCTCATGAAGAGACCAACTTTCAGTAACTATACCTTGTTATCTAGGGGGATCTCACTAAGAGTCCTTCTCAACTAGATCTATCGTTCTGTTAAAGCAATACCAGGATACACGAGTCTCAGACGCATGCTGAAGGCGATTGTCGGATGGAACCGGATTTGCCTGGCTTCGGCACAGTTTTAGTACTGCAAGACTGCAAATCTTATTTTAGATAGAAGAGATCGCGATTCTATCCTTTCACGCAATGCATGCGGCGAGCTGCTCTTCCTCGAATGGGAACTACTAACTTGCAAAGCGAACGTACAAGACGCTACTATGAAACACAGTTTAGCCTCAGTTGTGGTCTGAGCAGGTTAAGGTTCCTGATCCGCTATCCAAGCACGGTTGTTTTACACCCAAGCAGTGTGGACAAGACCAATCGAGAGTAAAGAGGAGAGGACGGCGCAATTAAGGCCTCAAGTGTCGAAGTGTTGGAGTCGAAAAACGTGTTGCGACGGTAGGCGGTCGCGAGCAGTGGTGAGGTAGTGAAAAGAGTCTGTTCTTATGTTGGCAACGACCAAAACTTATACAGTTAAGGCACTAAGTCACCACACAATACTAGAACTCAAGGAAGAGGGAACTATTTCAGGTCGGGGAATCAACCAGAACAGACTGAGGAGTCTGGCTGGTGTCTGACATTATATATGCTACTATACATGAGGACAAGGCTATACTAAGGCTATATCTAAGGCTATATTACATGCTATGAAGGTGAGGCAAGGCAGTGTGGAATGGAAGAGAAGCACTGCCTGACGATGTACATGCTATGAAGGCAATGCAAGGCAGTGTGGAATGGAAGAGAAGCACTGCCTGATGTTTACAATGTGTTTTATAATATTATAGGGGTAAAATATGATCGAGTGCTTGATAGATAGGATAAGCGCGCGCTTAGATAAGATAAACTGGCACTAAAGCTAGGTTGCAAAAAAGGGTTTGTAACACCAAATAGGATGAAGTCAAAAACTTCATAGCAGAACAACTAAAGAAGGGTTACATTTGACCTTCAAAGTCTTTCCAGATCTCTTTTATCTTTTTTATTTCTAAAAAGAATGGAAAGAAGTACAAGGTCATGGATATATATCCAAAAATTTATAAAGTCAAAAAACTGTCCCAATGAGCTGACATTTTGAAATAGCTGCCATCCATTTGAATGTTAACTAAATCTCTTTATTATTTAATCAGTGGAAAGCCAGGAGTTAGTACTTCATTTGATACACTAACAACCTTAGAGCTAGTATTAGGAGTATTGTGTTCAGGGATGAATACTTCCAAATTATGGCAGGATATCTGCACAAATATTCCACACTTTTTTTACTCCCTGTGCTAAAAAAGTTTCATTTTGTGTGACAATTTGATAGTGTCTGTGTGTTTTTTTATCCCAGTTGCCCCACATGCCAAAAAAAAAACTCACCTTGGCGTGCACAGAAACAATAATTCTCCAGCAACAAAAAAATTATGTATCATGTGCAATTTTTGTAGTAGTGAAGTGCACGAGTGCCCACAATACCATTGCAAGTCACACAAATTTCGTCTGTTGTGTACACAAATCTTATTCAAGTCCCAAAAAATCTGCAAATTCAAGTACCGAATGTATAATATGGTTATCCACTAGCTAATTAGTACCTACTTCTGGAGTCAGGTGGAACTTTTTGACAAGTCCATTACAGATTTGACCAATAAATATATCAGCATGTTGAAATGTGACTCCTTGAATAAGCACCTGGAACATGAGATCTTGATAGCCCTGACCCATGTGACCAAACAGCATCCCCTGGAAATAATCGACTGCATCATTGAACAGCTGTGGATTCCTGGCATCAAGAAGAAAATGACCCATGCCATTCCACCATATAGCATGCCAATATTCTCAACACCCAACTGGGTCTCAGCAATCATCTGCATGGTCATACATTTCTGGTTCCTCACAGGTGACGAACCAGGTATGTTCATCAAGTAAAGCCTTGGCATATACCATTGCAATAAATGAAGGCAGCCTTTGACAGAATGTCTAGGTGCTGCACTTGAACTTAACTAAGAGGAAAGATGTTGGCAAAAGGTATTCAATGAGAACAAGACTGGCTTATTCTGTTGTTGTATTCAAGTATATATACTACAATACATGCTGCATCCATGAGGATGAAGGCTATACTACATGCTACTACAATGAGGCAAGGCTATGCTTACCATGATGCTAAAGTGAGGCAAGGCTATGTGGAATGGAAGAGAAGCATGCCTTGCTACAAACATATGTTAGTCTAGACTGTGATGTCATAGTGCCATCATATTATGTAATGCTGTGAGATAAGATAACAGAAAGGACTGAGTGCTTGTACTACATTTAAGGCACTTTGAACTTGCACAAAATGAAAGAAAAGAAATAGGTGCTATAGGTGCTAAAGTGAAAAGTAACTAGTGACAACTAGCATTTGCAACATTACCCCCCTTCTAGGGAGGAGATTCCAGATCCTCAGAGTCACTAGGCCATTCCAAGGCACACTCTGGTGAAAAGATTTGGCTTCAGATTCATCCTCATTGTAAACCACCTGAATCAATTGCTGATGATTCATATCAAAAGTGTTCAAGGTGTCTTGTGCACAAGTAAGGTTGTGAGCAGGCTCCTACAGTGACTCCAAAAACTGTTCCAATGTTTAACCCCAAACTGAAGCATGAAGCGCCCCACAGTCACCTGTGGGAATCTCGCTTAGCTTTGGTAAAGACAAATATAGTACAAACCCTTAGCTACAACCCTGTCCCCAGGGTCATGTGATTTGGCCCAGAGGCTCCAGAGATATATCCATTCTAAACCAGCAATACCATTGGAACAGTTTTTGGACTTTCATTAACACATATAGAATCTCAACTATAAACAGGTTTGTTGCCTATTATTTGATGCTATAAATAGAGACATACATGTAAACATTGTGTCTGAGTTGAAAAACATTCCCATGCCTCTTTATCCTTTACCACTACCATCATACGATCACTGTCTACCACTCAGAAGAATACCATTCTTTCTCAGCTTGATGCTAGCCATTCCCTTTGCTCTATTGCATCTAGTACTGGTGTTGGCATTGCTACTATATCCAGACTTTGTTCTAAGGAGCATCCTGATCTTCAAAAGTCTGCTGGAGGTTGTCCATCAAAGCTTTCCCCTATCAATATCCACCATGCCATTTATCTCATTTCTACTCATAAGGCTGAGAATGCAGTTCAGGTGACCAAGGCACTCTCCAATGTCACCAACCAGTCTCTCCACTCTAATACCATTCACCACCACCTCAAAAAGTCTGGGATGAAAGCTGTAGTTAAGTTCAAACACTCTCTACTTTCTGCTAGGCATCACAAGAATTGCTTGAACTTTGCTATTGCTCATAGAGACTGGACTATAGAGGACTGAAAGAAGGTAATATGGTCTGATGAGACCAAAATTGAAGAGCACCTAAGCATAGCATGGGGCTAATCAAGCAGAAGAATGGTTAAAGTGTAAAGGGCTTTGATAGTCAGGCTTGATATAAAGCTTACTATATCTTGTCGGTGCTCTAGGGTATGAGGACTCTGTTACCAGCAGCAAATAGTCAAGGAGGAGTACTGAAAGTGCACTGAGTAGGCAATCACTAGTAACTCGAATATATCAAGACTGGAGAGTATAGTACAATACAGGCTTGTATATATACTACTCAACTATGCGCACAGACCAAGTAGTATAGCCTGCTCTATAGTGCATGCAGTACAAGCATGGTACTGGAAAGATATTCCATCAGTCAGCAATGACATCACAGATATATGATATCATAGGTCCAGACCATGTCATCATAGACCTAGACTTGTATCATGTGACCAGTCACATATTCTACCAGATAAGATCAAGAGATAAGACAAGTGCTAAGATAAGATAAGATTAGTGCATGCCTAGATAAGATAAGCAAGCATTTAAGTATGTCAGCAGGATGCAAACAGATTCACAACAAAAATCAATCACCTAAGGGCAAATGGAAGAAAATGGGCATAGAAAAAGCCAGGTGAGGAACTTAGTGATAGGCTGATACAAGAAACAGTCAAATTTGGTGAAGGTTCTATGATGGTATGGGAATGTATAACTTGGCAGGGAGTTGGCTATGCTGCCAAGATTGATGGTAGGATGGATGGTAATCTTTACCTTCAGATTTTGAAGGATGAACTGTTGAATACTCTGCAGTTTCATGATCTTAATCCATCTAACATCATCTTTCAGCAGGACAATAACCCCAAGCATGCCTGTAAAAAGGTGAAGAGATGGCTAGAAGAGTAGGATTTTGAGACCATGGTATGGCCTGCACAGTCTCCTGACCTCAATCCCATGGAACATCTATGGGGCTATTTAAAGAGAAGGTTGGCAGAATATCAACACTCTTCTAATGGGATTCATCAACTATGGGAGAGAATTCAGGAGGTGTGGAAAGAGATACCAGCTGAGTGTCAGAAGTTGATTGAAAGCATGCCAAGGAGGGTCTAGGCTGTGATTAAAGCCAAAGGAGGATATACCAAGTACTAATATATACCAAATACCCTTTTTATTTGAAAAGTCCAAAAACTGTTCCAATGATGTTGCAGGTTTAGAATGGACA
>JBBPMR010000796.1:0-14508 GCA_038090415.1 Rossbeevera mucosa | reverse complement strand
AACGCGAGGAGAACATGGATTTAGCCGAGCTGAGGCAGCGCGTGGCCGAAGGCAAGCCGTTACATCCTGAGTCTTCCCAACCACCATGGATACAAGACGTTGCATACCGCAACTCGGTATGGTCCCAACTGAAACTCCGTGAGTGCCTCCCAATTGCCAAATATCACCTTCGTTGAATCGGGTCGTCGCCAGAGGCATTCCCAATGTGAGAGATGACATATGCTCTCTCCAAGTGTTCTTCTTTAACGATTCCTACAGGTTCAACTTTGTCAATCACCAACACCACGGTACTGACCCCGCCAAATACGGCGTCGAGACAAAGGAGTTGGCCTAGTAGATGCACTCCTCAATTGTAATTCTGTGGCTAACTCGTATTAAACAATACTGCGGTCCCACATAATCTCGTCGAGATTATTCTCAATGTTTGAGCAAGAAACTTCCAACCACCTCCATGAACCTTTCTGTCTCCTCTAGCTGTGGCACATGGGCCGAATTAGCAAATTGAATCCACTTGACCTTGGGAATGTATCTGAAGTATGGTTCGACGGTCATATCGTGTGCTTCGTCATAACGCCCATTCAAAAGCAGCGTAGGAACGTTTATCTTGTGAAGATCATCAATGATGCTCCAGGTCTTGAGCGAACCGACGATATGGAACTCGTTTGGTCCATTCCTAGACCAAGTAATCAAGGCTGGGACATACTTGGGCAAGGTAAAAATACCTACATGGTCATGTAGACTGTCGGATCCTTATCTATCCACCCGAAAGCAGCCGCGAGGGACGTGGGCATAGGTTTCACTCTGCACAGGAAGAGATCGTAATAGGCCTGAGTCGCTTTAACGTAGTCCTCATGGGTGGTGGTATCCGCTTCCTCATGCTTTCGGAACGTATCCTGTATCTCTTGCGGCATTTGAAGCTTCAATAGCGCGGCCGCCTCCATCCACAATTTCATACTTGCAGGGGAGTCAGCGATGACAAGCTTGTGTAATCCCTTGGGTTGCTGTGTTGCAAAAACAGCAGCAAGCATCCCTCCCCAGGACTGGCCCAACAAATCGTAGTCATCATGGATGCCCAAGTGATCTAATAGATTGTGGAGTTCGTCGGCGAACAGCTTTGGGGTCCAGAAATCAGTGTCGCCATTTTTCTCAGGAAGATGGGTGGAGCGACCGTTGCCGAGCTGATCATAGAGAATGACAGGAATGGCGTAGAGAGTAGTTAATTGGGCGACGATTTCTAGATATTCGTGTGTGGCCCCTGGACCTCCATGGAGTACGACGAGTGGTCGGACACCAGACTTGAGGTCTCCAGATATCTTGTACCAGGTTTGGCATGGCTTGCCTGCGCCTGGCACTGCGAATGGAGCTTCTCCTTCGACGAAATCGGGAAGGTTGACGGGAGACATCGATTGATCTACTGCGAGAACGAGTCAAGTGGGGCATTCAGCGCCGCAGTACCACTCACCGAAGCGTTATTCAATGAGTAGAGCGGAGCCTAGTGAGGACGAGAAATCGGCGGCCTATTCAAACGAGCTGGTCACGGGTGGGATATCATCGTGTGGGGCATCTGTCCTTTATAAAATTACTGCTAGCACTGAGTCCGTTTATATCGATCGATTCGCCCATCAAAGAATAGCCGAACACACGCTTTTTGTAACCGCTGTCCATCGATCGGAGTCTTCGCTAGTGTAACATGTCAATCCATCTCACAATTCTTGCCCATCGAAATACATCATAAAGCAGGATGATGACGAGGGCTCGGAATCAGGGAAATCAGAGGGCGACTGGTGCCCTCCAGATGTCGAGTTACGAGTATGGTGTTTCTCCTAGAGACCTCACGAGCTTGTCTGACTTGTAAACCTTATATTCAATGTCCCTGAAGTGGAGAGACCAGATAACCCTGTTGACACAGGTTCTTGGGAACCATGGCCATTAGAGTACCTCCTCATGGAGTTCATTAAAGATGCAAAGGGAGTGCTTGAGACATACCCCGAGTTATGAGATATTCTGGTAATGGTTTGGAATAAAAAATAATATCATTGTTGTGACAACCCCTAATGAATCCCGTGATCCCTATATAGAAAGTCCTTAGTTCTGAATCCAACCTCACCCGAGTGCCTCTGGCGTTAGCAATGAGAAAAAAGAACGCTTACCCACCGTCATCGGACCAGTGAAATGCGCGAGCTCTGGGTCGTCTCCGAATGGCTAGAATTGACCGAGCCTCGCATGGTAGTTTCAATACTTTGATTTCTCGTCTTGTCTTTTGGTCTTTGAACGTATCAACGCAAGTATCCAAGTCGAACTGTGGTTACTTTCCTGACGGTTTCTATGGCTGGTTTGCCACTGAATACCATTCGTGCACATTAATATTGCGGCGATAGTGTGAGTGACATGGCCTAAAGTTCAGGCTCAGCTGTGGCTGCCGTTGAGCCGAAGCGAACAATGCACTCAACTATTCGTGTTCCTTACGTTCTAACACACGATCTCTCCCTCGAGCATTTTCGCCGCTAATGACGGTTGGATTGACTCTGTACGATGTTCTTGGAATACCCACTAATGCCACCACGGAAGATGGTTCGTTTCTTTAATTGATTTTGCCCGTTCTTGAACTGTTCTTCCTTATTATTTTTCTCACATCGCCTGCCTGCAGTGAGGAAAGCGTACAAGACAAAAGCGCTCGAAACACATCCGGATAAGCTGGAGCCAACAGCGAGTGACCGGTCGCGCAGAGGTGCCGAAGGCAAGTTTAGAAACGTATGGACATCGTGGAGTTCGCCATCTATCCGTATATACTTGAACTCATACTGAACGGTCTCAGGTCTGTGAAGCTTTTCAAGTCCTCAGCGATCCCGTAAGACGAAAGGTTTGCTTGCGACTTACTTATCACGAGCATTGTCATTGACAAGCGTCATCATAGGCTTACGATGAGCGTATACAACGCGCACAGCAGAACAAGCAATCTTGGGATGCGGAACGTGAGAGGCGTAATAGGGAGCGCGAAGAGTGGGCTCGACAGGCAAAAGAACGGAGTGAAGCCCGAATGAAGGCTCGAGCTGACATGCTGGAGGATATGCGCAAGGTTAAGGAGAAGAAAGAGGTGCACACACGGCTAGTGGAACAATTTTATCAAGAACTTTGTGATCGAAATCCAGAATGGGAGATAAGAAAACAAGAGGTTGTCCAGGTAACGATTTTCTCTGGTTCTTCGATGGTGTCCTCATTTCATTATAGCGCAGTGAGATGCGGGACAAGGCCTCACAATACTCCTCGCGACAATCCACCTACTCCACCCGTTAGTATTTTTTATGAGCGTATTCTTATCAACCCGTGCGGTATTTTCGATGTATGTTGTATTATTATGCCTGTTCTCCGTTCCTTTCATACACCTTCATTCGTTTTCATCATTCCTATTCACTTCCCTTTTATTTATGTGAATGGCTATGGATTCCCTGCTTCTGTAGACCTATCCTTGTACAACATGATACCCTCTTCCGTGACTCGGAGATTAGCGTGCTTTTTGCAGAATTGTCCCTTTCGCTGGCCTCGCTCACCTTGTCACCCCGCGACGAGCTTCGTAGACCTGCTTTGCGCAATACGCCCAATGTCCCCTACCGCTCTATCGAGTTCCTGGCGCCACACATGATCATGCCTGTCGATCGGCACGAAGCTTTGCACCGATGGTTGGTCGGGTGAAAGGGTGTGTGGAATGCTGAGCTTGTCCTCCATTTCTTCCGCAATCACGGCCCGACTTCGGCCATTGACGAACGTGATGTACCGTAATCCGGGGTATACATGTTCGTAACATGCATTCAGATGTGCGAGGCGGACAAGGACCTCGGGAGGGGTCGGCTGGGATGTACTCCCACTTTGCTCTTTAGAGCTAAGGACGGAAAGATTCTTCGTCTCGCCGATCCTAGGGTGTCCTGCAATGAACCGAGCCTGAAGCTCCGGATCCCAGCCGCGAATAGTCTCCATGGACCTGCTGAGGATGCCGTCGATATCGGAAGGGCTATACACGCGGATCTGGTCGCGCTGGGTAGCGAGCAGCTGCGGAAGTAGATGTTCTACAAGGACATCAGAATGTTCGAAGAGGCCGATCAAGACGGCCTTGAGCGCCTGTTCGGAATTTTGCTCGCCATGGTGTTCGTGCATATCTGTGATAAGAACAAGCGTACTCGAGCCTCTTATCCCACAGTGGCCCAATCTCCGGGCCGGCGGCTTCCTCGCTTGCTCACCTGGCAGTGGTCACTGGGAGAAAAGGATCATCGTAATGCCGACATGAGATGATATATTGAAGTATTTCAAGAACAACCTACTATCTTCGGGACTCCGACGTTTCCTTCAGTCTTTCAGCTAACCATGACTCCAACCCAGCCTTTCGTGTTACGCTGGGGTATCATCTCCACCGGTAGGATTGCAGCTGATTTCGTCAAGGTAGGTTACCCCGACTGTTCACCGACTCCATCGTTCTAACCCAGAATACTCCCAGGACGCCCTCCTCGACCCGAAAACGTAGGCGAGATTGACCTAGTATTTCAACCTCTCGCCCACTGACATGCTCTTACGCTGGCAGTCGTGATGTTCATGATGTGGCACACAAAGTAACTGCAGTTGGCTCTCGTAGTGTGGATTCAGCGGCCCGGTTCATCGCCGAGAATGCAAACGGAGATCCGTCCATCAAGGCGTACGGTAGCTATGCAGAGGTATATGCGGACAGCGTGAGTAGCATTTCACATCGCGACATGGGATTTCATAGACTCACAAAGAAATCATAAAGAATGTCGATGCAATCTATATTGGTTAGTTTTACTGTAAACATAACATCGTCGACTAACAGCATTCTATCAGGCACCCCTCACACATTTCACTATGAAAGTGCATTGGATGGCATCAAAGCAAAGAAACATATACTCTGCGAGAAGCCCGTAACGTCAAACGCTGCAGAGCTGCGGTCCCTTCTTGCAGCCGCGAAAGAACACGGCGTTTTCTTCATGGAGGCCCTATGGACGAGATTCCAGCCACTGACGCTGGAGGTCAAGAAGATCGCAGAAAGTGGTGTCTTGGGAGATCCTGTTGCATTAACGGCTGACTTGTCCGGAGATTTTGGTCTGAATAGTGAGTAACTGTGATGGGCCACGGGGGCTGAATAATAAGTGCAACGCAACTTAGAACTCCCGACTACCCATCGAATTCTGGACCCTGCACTTGGAGGTGGAGCGCTTCTCGACCTGTAAGTGACGATTGGTGAAAGAAGCGATCCCATCACTTATTGATATCCAGTGGACCCTACCCGTTGATCTGGGCAAGCCACAGTCGTCTTCCACCCTCGATGCTTGATCTTACCATTACTTCGTAGGCTATCCTTGCGTTATACGAGCATCCTTCCAACAAGGGAGCGAAACCTTCAAATGTCACGGGCACAATGCTCAAAACGCCGTTGACAGGAGTCGATCGTAGTACCTCTTTCACTGTGACCTTCTCCCCCGAATCGCCTTCCGCTCCAAATACGCTTGCAGCACAGGCCGTGCTGACTTGCAACATCAGTGTCGCTCCCTACGAAACTGGTGCTATCATCCGCTATGAGCGCGGGGCGATTATCATTGCGGCTCCTATCTATTGCCCGAAGTCGTTCGTCGTGCAATACTTCCAGGAGGGCAAACCAGGAACCATTGTGAGAGAAGAAACAAGGAAGTTCGAGTACGTTGGGGTTGGGTGGCATTTCGAGGCAGATGAAGTTGCGCGATGCGTGAGGGATGGCAAGGCCCAGAGCGAACTTTGGGGACATGACAAGAGCTTGTTGGAGATGGAAATATTTGACGAAGTGAGTCACCAAAAATGCGTCAATGATTTCAGTCGACTCATTGATACTCGTGATCGCAGGTCAGACGTCAAGGCGGCTATAAATTCCCCCCTGGAGTTGAGCAAGTTCAATGAACGTTGTACGACGTGCATTCCAACCATCCGAACTGTATAATATGTATCGTGTTGTATAGAAGATGGAAAACATTTCGATCAGTGACTGTTGCAGAATTAGTAAGCATGAGAGGTTGAGGTAGAAGACTTTACATCCATGGCACACAAGTTGAACATTTCCTTGGAACCACATCTCCGAGATGCACTGGCGGCCATTTCGCAGATCTTACCGAAAGACATCTCTGAGGAACTATCATCAAACTTGTCAGCAAAAACACACTCAACAGTGCCACTCATTTCCTATGATCTCGTCTTGAAGGCCTCAAAATGGTGTCAGACAGCGGATGGCAAGGCCGTCTTGCAGGCCCGTTCCCCACCTCTTCACCCGCAGTCCTACACGATGGCGTCTTTGCTTGCAGGCACACGCACGTCTCCCGAAAAGCGGTTTCCTCCTTACACCGCCAAAGATCCCGAAGAGGATCAGCGTCTGCGCACAGAGGATAGAAAAGCCATCGCCACCCTGCTCAATGCTGTCCTTAGCGTAATTGGGACTGGAGCTGCAACCTGGTTTGCAAGCGAACGTGCTGCAATGCGACTTGAATGGGTATGTGGCCTGTCCATCTTTTCGTACCGTGTCAGGTTAACGAAACTGTCAGTAGCGAGCGTTATCTGCCTTATGCGCGGCGCTAGTTGTCGCGTTCGCCGAGATCGTGCTTTATATGATTTGGGATTCTCGACAGACATCCAAGTCTTGCCAGCCCGTTGCCAAGCGTGTCATCGTTCGTCAGAAAAATACTACGGCGAACAAAAGTGACCCCAACATCTCGCCTCGAGTATCGAGCACGGCTATCGAGGATACGGCCCTTCGCCATCGGACTGTTAGGCCAACAACTGAATAACTCGTTCCATGTCGATAGATGCGTTGTATCAAAATTCGAGGATTCAAGCAATACAAATTCATACCAGATATAAAAACGAAAGGAAATTTCATCCAAGGGCTAGAACTTGGTTCATCCTTTCTTTCCCTTCTTTTTCTTGTTTACGGGTACAGGAGGTGGTAGTTCAACAGAGCCTCCAGCAGCCTCAGCCTCCGTACCTTCACCCTGTTCAATTTTCGTGCGTGCCTCCAAGAAGAACATGACATCCCTCAGTTGATCTTGTAGTTCAGATATCTTCATGTCGTGCTCTTGTTTTTGCCTCTCAGAACTTTCCACCTTCTCCTTCATTTTCCCTAAATTCTCAAACAATCCTTCGCTGACCGCCTTTTCCTCTTTGAGCTCTTTCTCCAATTTCCGAGCTAGCTCGACAGCTTTGTCTGCCCTCTTTTCTACCTTTTGCTTTTCCCGGTTTACCACCTCAAGTCTTTCTTCCTCTTCGCGGCGGCGGTCTTGTTCCCTTGACATTGCTTCTGACCTCTCTTCTTCAACTTCATGACCAAGTTTGCGTACCATACTCTCCAACCCATCCACCTGGGTCTTCAGATGCGTAATCTGTTCCTCATAAAAAGACCTCTGGGAGTCAAGCTGGGATGTGAGGAGGTATGAATATTCGATGCCAATGGCTTCTATCTTTTCTGCGCTAAGAGCATCGGCATGACTTGGTCCCAGTGCACCATCGTCCCTAGAGTTCGTGCCCATGGAAGACGATGCAGAGGGAAGCTCAACCAACTTCCCATCCGCCTTGTTTTGGATCAACCGGTGGACATAACCATCTCCAGCGTAATCCCAAACGCGTTGTGTCTCCAATTCAAGGGCATAGAGATGTGTCGTAGTTTCATAGTGGGCATGTGCGTGTGCGCGACCATATCGACCGCAACCAATGTTTCCGCAAATAAGACAGATCCAGAGATTCGTGGTAGATGGGCAGTCGGCACAGGTTGAAATGGATGGTGTGGTTGCATTTGCGAATGGGATAGGACGTGAACGCGACATGGTGGGATGAGAGGACAACAACGTTTGAGAGTACCGACAGACGGGACACCTGTGAGCAAAGTGTGAACGAACTCAAGGACCACGTCGAGATAAATGAACGAACCGGCTATCTCCCCACTTGCTGAGACACATGCAGTGAAACGTATGAGAGCAAGGAACGGTAATGAGACCCGTGACGGCGGCATCCATTCTCTCGAGGCATACAGGACACGTCGGAAGTTCGTACGTCAGTGATTGTGAAGAACCCAAACGAAATATAGCTGCAGACACCGAATCGTCTGTATCGATCGCCACGGATAAAACGCGTACGACGTGGCACGTTTCTGGCTAATAAGAGGATTCAGACATCTACCCAGAAAGCACCAACAGCGTGCTTACATCCATTGAATTAAACGGCTTCCCGTTGTAAGCTTCCACAAACTCTGTGGCTTCCTCTGGTTGTCGAAATCTGATGAGAGCCATTGAACGATTCGGTACGGAATCCCTGTAAGAGTGGTCAGTATGAGCTAACAGTGGTGGTTGGGTGAGACCACTGACCGGACCAACCGAATATGGGCCATCCCTTCTGCAGCCGGTGCCACCAATGCAAGAAAATCTGAGGGCGTCATCCATGCCGGAACAGCGAGAACCCCTAGAGTGACCGCGTCGCCAAGATCCACTTCTGTGGCTGAAGGAGAAGAGGCCTCTGGTCGTTCATCACAGTCGCGGTAGACATGCACGACCCCTTCAGGCAAGTTGGTAGAGCCAGACTTGAAACGAGGATGTGGAATGAAAGTTGCGGCGGCAGGGCCTGTCACCAAAGTTCAAGCATGTCTTGAACTTCGTCGGAATGACACATACCTCTGGCACTACTGGTATAGGCCGACATACTCTCAAAGTCAACCCAGTCCACCCGGATAGGACCAAATCTGTAGTCTTTATGAGCGGGATTGAAGATCGCGTTCTTTCTCGACGTTGGTTTGGCAGAGTGAGATGGGAAACGCTCAAATATCGACTTTGGCAAGAAAGTGTCGACGACGGGGGGATGTGACTGAGATATTTCCGTTCTTCTCTGTACAACGATTCGTATGTGATATCCGCGCATCATGTTGCGGGCTGGACCGGGAACATAACTGACCGCGGAAAATCCCATTTTGACTCAGACTAGTACAATGACGCAGAGCGATGCTAACGCAAGATTTGGCAGATTTTGTGACTCGTTTTTAGTCGGAAACGACAAGGATCGTATCGCAGCAATAGAAACATTGGATGGTATTGCCAGCGATCTTGCCCGTGATCAAGACCTCAGGTCTGTACATTCAGTATCCATTGCGCGTCGCTGACTTAGGAACAGGGCACAGATGGGCACTGGTAAGCCATCAATATGGCCTGGCCTCCATCGGATATGGGATACCCTGGCTGGTCAGGTTGATCTTGATGAAAGCGACGTGTCGACTTGCTCCATGGTAATCAGCATCGCGAGGTTTACTAGAAATCTTGTCGCGGCCGTGCCGAGTAACCAGCAAAATGCATTGTGAGCGCAGATGTCCTTTATTTGATAACAACAAGACCGACCGGCCGTCCCAAGCACGAACGAACCTTCCCTGCGACGTATCCTCCACGCTTACAGCTCTTGGTCAGCGACACAGGACCCGCGATGTGAGCGAAACTTCTCCGTAGAAGCGCACCAGCCCTTCATATACATATATTATACAGCATATCCCGCTACACGCATGCTGATCGAAGCACTTTCAAACATGGTGACGTCGAATGATCAGCTCATGGCACGTCTATGGGAAACTTACATGAATCTACCCGAGGAGCAAGTCGTGCTGATGTGAGTGCCGAGCTGGATTGGGTTTCGTTCAACCTTCCTCACTGGTGGTATGAAGTCGACTGTTCGAATCACCAGACGCTCGCACGACTTTATCACTCCTTGTATTCTTGGTCAACTGCGTGCACGGGAGTGATCACCGGCGGTACGCACTACACGCAATTCCCTTTTTCTCTGGTCTTATCCAATTACAAGGATATTACTTTCGGAAACACGAATTGGGGCTAGAATTTGCATCGCGCTCCTCGATCGTATGGTGACTCTATATGACGCGGATGAATCTAGTGATGAAGGGCAGGCATTCAACTATGGGTGACCTCGGAATTTAAATCACCCTGAACTGAGTGCTGAGTGACTTAGCCAGGTATCATCTGTTTGTGCACTTATTTGATGGGGGCTTTGCGCCGAAGCTATATTTGAACTTGAAAGTGTGCGTTTTCTTTCCTTCCCTGTCTAACAACTTTTAATCGACCATGCCGTCAACGAAGTGCGGATGAAACAATTGTGCCGCATCAAACCACACTGCTCAAGCTATTGGACTCGTACCTTCACTCCTCTCATTCGACGACGGCGATCATTGGGCTATGCCCTATGTTGACGGCATGTTTTTTTGAACTTTGCACATACTCCGCCCAAGCGATCAAGAAATCGATAAGAACAGGACCAGCACACAACTTACCTAAACTGGATAGCAACTTGTCAGGTCAAGGTATCGATCTCCTCCTACCAAAGGTGTGCGAGGCACTTGTCCTGGTGACCCAATGCCTTGTCAGCATCATGGTTGAATTCGAAGAAGAGTGTTCTACGAAGAATTCTCAGGATAGTTCGTCGTCACTTATTCGAGGAGTGGTTTCGCCGCATGGTCAAAACGTAGCAGTATGTGCGATAGGTAAGTTCCGTGTTAAACTGGTAGCTGCGTGGGTACAACGATTATTCCAAAAGAATTGCTACGGCTTCTAGATATCTTTCTCCCGCGCATAAATTTCGGGAAACCAGTGTCATCTTTTCAGGCTGAGAATATTTCCGAGGCCACTACGGATCCAACTGGGTTTGCGTATGTAAAACGTGACCTCGTTCGTCTACTGGGCATCCTGTGTCACAAAGACAAAAACACACAAGATTTCATTCGCAATTTCGGTGGTATTACCGTGGTCATGAACATGTGTGTTGTGGATGAGCGCAATCCCTGTGCGTTCGCCCGACTTACCATTGAAATCTATTGGGAATGACACTGGTGACTAGATCTACGAGAACACGCTATATTTACACTTCGCAATCTCCTCGAAGACAACGAAGAGAATCAAAAAGTAGTAAATAGTATCCAGCCTTCTGAAAGTTGGGATCAAAATGGGATGCTACAGAAACGAAGCCCTTGACGTTGTAACATACATAGATTGTATCTACTCCTCTTCGTCCTCTTTAAAGGTTAATGTTCTCTTCGTCTTTCGCGTTCCCGAGCCAGCTTTGCGCACCCTATGCTCTTCGTCATCCTCCTCACTCTCCACGTCCATGTCATGATCATCGTCATCGCCGCCCAAGGAATCCTGGTTCTTTTTCTTACGTTCCTCTTGCTGCTGTTGATCTATTTTTGCGTCTAAGCGATCCAGAGGATCCTCCTCTTCCTCGCGACGCCGTCTCTTTTTTCCAGAACCTTCGGCAAACCCTCCGTCTTCGTCTGATTCATCAGCGACAAGGAAGTCGTCCTCTTGATACTCCCCACCCTTGCGCATTTCTGCCTTCCGTTTTCCAGCGCGCTCATCTTCCTCCTCGGAACCTTCATACTCTTGCCCTTCATCATCTGTCCAAACATCGTGACCTGAACGCTTTCGGCTAGAGCCCCTCTTTCTCCGCACTCCGAGTCCTGTGTCGTCCATCTTCTTTCTAGATTTCCTGGCGGAAAGCTTTAGGAGTTCCTGCTTTTCTCGTTCTGGATCCATGGTCGGATCGGGTACCATGCGTAACCTTGCAACTTTGCTGTGCTTTTGACCGACCGCACGTACTAGCATGCGATGCGTTTCGGACTGCATGCCAGTCGGTCGTAAAGACATGTAGCCAGTAATGACGGCTTCTGCCTGGAGGACCTCTGACCTCTTGTGCTGTGCAACAAGATACGTCAGGCCCTGGGATTTCAAACTGGATGATTGCGATGCAGATAGTGTACTCTGAGACGCTGATTGAGTCCCTCCGATAGATTGGCGAATAACACCGCCAGATGTGTCGATAGTCTGGTTGATATCGAATAGCTCTTTGCCTAGTCGGAGACTCAACGAACCATCAGACCAACGAATGACGCGGCTATTTGATTGCCGTTTCTGCACCTCAATATCAAGAAAGAGTTGATAATGTGCGCAAACGCACTCACATCCTGGCCAAATTCGTCCTTGATCCACCGCCACCGCACAGTATTTTCCACTTTTAGTTTTATAGACATGCTTTTTTCGCGGGCGCTCTCGTTCGGATGAGATTCCTCTTCGTCATGTTCTGGACCTACATAGGTATCGGGATGGAACGGCTTTGAGTCCACCTTGACGAAATTGGGCACGCGAAGGACCCAGTGCTAGCAACAGTGAATATAGGGCCGCTCAATAAAGGATGTATATATATATATTACATCACCGTCGGAGGTCCTAGGGATTGGAATATTTGGGATGGAAACGCTTGCTTCCTGGATCTCTTGAACTATGGGGGTCGGTTCATCATTTTCCATGTACTCCAGCGCTCTCCGACGTTCTTTTTCCGCTGGAGAGAGTTCGTCTGAATCGTAGCCTGATTCAGCAGGTGTAGCGGCTAAGCTACTGTGTACATGTAGTATGAGCACTATTATCCTCGGGGTGGTTATGAGGTGACTTACGTTTCGGATTTCACCTGTTTGGATTCATCGACTTCGGCCTCCTGATCGAAGAGGTCGTCCATTGCCTCATCTGCTCCGTCTCGGTGGATCACAGCCTGTTCCCAGATGGGGTTTTGTTCTGCCTTGACCTCTACTTCATCAGCAAAAGTTTCCATGTCAACATCGTCTTCCTCGTGAGTAACAGAGGACAGCGCAGACGTATAGCTGTGGTTGTAACGAACGGGCTCCTCCAGAGCGCCCGCGAGGGAGGACATCCGGGCTGAGGACACAAGTACTCGTTACTATACAACTAAATTTGTTACCACGCCAAATTACATTATTCAGCCACCACCAACATCCACATTCAAGTTTCTAGAATAAATTATTTAGAATACCCGCCCATCGGCAACCCAGACGATTCTTCGACCGACCGACACACTTGCATGACATGAGAATGCTCAAGGCTCGAAACTAGCAGTCACGATACTAGTTGGCATCCATTCTAGATCTACTGCTAGTGCAACTGCTAGTGCAAGGATTTCGTAACACCGCCTTTGGTCTTTCCGAAGGCGCTCGGCCTCAAGCTATACTGCAGCACCTGCCCCGAATCCTCTTACAGCAAGTTAGCATGCTGTGGATTATGCGTCATCATGCATCGGAAGTTGGATATATAAAGTGCTGTTCGATGGTGTCTGGTATTCTAGCTGGCATACCATACCATCATCATGGACGCACTTTTGGACCTTTGGTCAGACACGCAATATCCAGACTTCTTCCCCTCAATGTGCACCAGTGGCGAGGATGCTGTATCTGGAGATACCGGATACGATGTACAATATCCCTCACTGATAATGGGCTCTGCCGATATCGTAGGTCTTGTACACCCAGCGCGTCTGGCTTTCACTCATGCACACTATAGTATGCAGGAATGAGCTCAGGACAGTCGTCTACAGACTTTCCTCATGCAGCTCACTTTAGTGGAGCAGAGTCTTACGTGCAGAACACGACATACATTTCTCCAAACCACATATCATCTTCCAGCCAACGACAGCAAACCAGCTCTCAACTTTACATCAATACCCAACTGAGCCCCTACCAGACCAGAGATTCTGATAACTCCACTACGTCGACCTCCCCTTTCATATTGCAAACTCCATACAGCCATTTCTACCCTGAATTGCAACCATCAGTACACAATTCTTCGCCCCAGTTGAGCTCTGCGGATGATAGACTGTTGATGCCAGTATGTGCGCATGATAGTTCATGACCATTGATTATGATATACTGGTTTATAGGAATACGAGAAGCTTTCGCCTTTCCCAACATCACCCGTGTCGCCTTACTCGCCAAGTTTTGACGGGGATACGTTCGTTGAACGTTTATCGCCCCTTCCTACTGAGATTGTAGTTGATTTTCCATCTGCATCATGGGAAACGACTGATGTTGGCGTCAGGACATTGTCACGCAGGTGCAGATGCCTCACATTGTGGAGTGGAAACGGGTACTCGAACGCTGTGGGAAGAATGGCTTCATCCCTCAGATCGTCTATCAACCGTACACCGAAGCCGACAGGAAACGGTACATCCGCGACGTGAAATTGCGAGAAACCATATTTTTCCAGTCGGAGGATTCCCCCGAATTAGGCATATCCCTCGAGGATGCGCTGAAACAAAGACTCAGGCACCTGAATGATAAAGATGCGCTTATGTTCGTTGGCTGTGGACCTTCTGTGTCAATTCGCATACAGGTATGCATTCAGATGCTCTGTCAACCTACTGAAATAAATAATGTATTCCAGTGGCCGGGCTACGGACAGTGGTCCAAACAGATTCCAACAATGGACTTCAGGACTCCAAAGCGCAATATCACCAAGGCTAAGCTCGCAAAAAACATCGCGACTTGCGTCCGACGTTTTGTAGAAGTAAGTGAAGCCATGCTTGTAACTCTCCTCTCGCTGACGTGAGTTTCAGGAAGTCCAAGATAAGCCCATGGAGGCAGAATCCGACATAAGATGGAAAATTGGC
>JBBPMR010000795.1:0-14524 GCA_038090415.1 Rossbeevera mucosa | reverse complement strand
ACGGACCAACGGACTACATACCCACACATAGATGCTACAAGAAATCACTCGTTTAGTGGAACCTTTACAAGTATTTTTACATTCTTTTGATTATTTCTTATCCACTACACAGTAGCTAACCGCTCCCATTTGAGGGGGAGTGTTGGAGATCACGCAGATAGCAAATGGTGTGTGGTAGTACAGCCACCATATTACGTAATAATAGCTATTTCGAACCTTCGTAGTGTAGCCTTTACTCTAGTGACTTCTACTAGAGTTTTCTATAGGTACAGTACTACATTCCAATACAGTGACTTCTACTAGAGTTTTCTACAGGGTCCTTAGTGAACTGGGCGATTGTGGAGACAGCAAATGCGATATCCGGCTGAGTACCCACTGTGAGGTACATGAGCAAGCCAAGCACTGCTCAAAAAGGGACTTGTCACATTGTTGTGGCGTCTGTGGCAGATGTCGGCGACTGTGATCAGAATAGTTGAATGTTGGGATCCATGGGGATGAAGAGTGGTTTCTGGTCGGTGAAGTTGTATTTGGTGAGTATAGTGTCAATGTAAGATTGTTGGGAAATGGAAAGGGTGCGTGTGTCACAATCACGCGCTACCTTCATTCTGAGGAGCCAGCTGATCGGTCCCAGATCGGTGATCTTGAAGCGCGATCCAATCTTGGCTTTGAACGCTTTGATAAGTTCCTTTGACAACCCGGTAACAGTGCAGTTATCGACGTGTGAGGCTAGGATGAGTACATCAGTACCTATGTTCGCCATGAATACTTCCCAATCCGCTTCTGTGTGGTTGCAGCCGAGTTCAGTGAGCTTTTTGCATAGCCGCTGGTACCATTTCAGTATGCCTTGCTTTGAGCCATAGAGTGCTACGCAGAGACGAGCGACTAGATTGCAGCTGTGCTTACTGATGCTGGGGGGTAGCTCCATGTAGATTATTTCGTTGTCGTCGAGTTTGCCATTCAGGAACGCGGAGTGGAAGTCAAATACGTTGATATCCCAGTCATAGCGGGTGGCAATGGCAAGGATCAGGTGTAATGATAAAAGGCGGGCGACTGGGGCATAGGTTTCATAGTAGTTGACACCTTGGATTTGAGTAAAGCTGTGGGTGACGAGATGGGCCTTGTACTTATCAATTTTGCCGGCTGTGTTGCGCTTGATCTTAAAGACCCACTTGAAATCAACAACATCATTTATTCCTTTTTGCGGTCTTGGCACAACGTCTCAGGTGTGTGCATTAGCGAGGCTTTTGAGCTCGGCATTTACCACTTCTTCCCAGTGTGCCCAATCCAGCCGTTTCTGGGCTTCTTCGACCATGCGTGGCTCGAGTGCTTCAGCCTCACTAACTCCTGTGTACATCACGTAACTGGTATTGCCATCATCCCATCCCTCACTCACCACGTCCGCCTCTGTGGCCACACTCTCCCCCTCATTCTCTCATTGGCCCTCAAGAGCAATGGCTTGGACTCCTTGTGGCAAGATGGGACCCCCTGCACGTCCATTGTGCGCTCCTTGGCCACTAGTGAGCATTTTGATGTAGGGCGAGTTTCCTCATATGCGGGCTGATCGGCGCAGTTCGGCCACAGGTGCTGGTGGTGGGATTGGTTTGGTGAGTGGTTCGTTTGAGTTTTCAGGGCGCTGATTGTCCTTTGCAGCTCCGTTATACTCCCCCTCAATCTGCGGCCTGTGGCACCCAGAGTCATTGCTTTGGCACCTCTTGAATGAGACATTGTGCTCAATGCTTACGGTGCATCGGGTCTCGTCATAGACATGCTGGATGCTACTTTCAGCATCATGGCCCATCCACTGACCTGCTCACACTCGAGTGTCAAGTTTTGATCCAGAGTCATCATGGACCCACATGTGCGTACCCCACTCTGGTAAGTGGTTTAGATTCGGCTTCTTCCTGGTCAGCAGCTCATGTGGCATCTTGCCATTGAGTGCGTGGGATGCCATGCGGTTCTTGACCCAAATGATGTGTGCTAACGCCTCTCCCCATAGTGTTTTCGGTAATCCAGTGGCATGTAGGACGGTCCGGACTCGCTCCACCAGGGTTCGGTTTAGCCATTCAGCCACTCCATTGTGCTGCGGCGTGTCATGCACAGTAAGTTTCCGCTCTGTCCCTTCACTTTTCAGGTAGCATTTGAAGTCGTCCCCTAGGTATTCACCACCACGGTCCGATCAGAGTCGCTTAATCACAGTGCCGTGCTGTGTGCACGCCCAGGCAGTGTAGGTTTTATAGGTGTCCAGGGTGTCAGATTTTGCAGCGAGAAGGGATAGGTGCGTCCATCGCATATGGTCGTCCATGAATGACATATAGTATTTCTTATGTCCAGGAGTTTGTACGTCTGATGGCCCCCAAACATCGCTGTGGACCTTGTCACTGAAGGTGTTGCAACGTTGCGGCTCATGGACGCGCCCTATAGGTTTGTATATTGCCTTCCCATATTCACAGGACTTGCACTGACCCATAGTCTGATGCGCAGGGTCCAGCTTAATGCCTTCGACCATGCCCTTCATGAGCATGTCGCAGATCGTACTTGGTGCAATGTGGGATAGACAGGCATGCAGTTCCAGCATGGTGAGTACATCCGGCGTGCTGGTGACTCCTGCGAAAGGCTGACTTGTGGTGCATTTCATCCGATACAGGCCGTTGCTAACAGGGACTTCGCTGATCAGGTGCTTCTGGGGGTTGAAGATTTGGCAAATGGATTTGCGGAACAGTGCTGCATAGCCTGCAGCTGCGAGCCTACTAATTGAGATGAGGGTCACCCCCATAGATGGTGCATATAGCACATTCTTCAAAAGAACTCGTGCGGTTGACTTTCCATTCGGTAGCTTGATGTATAGGTCTCTGCATCCGATGGCATCACAAGTGCACTTGTTGGTGGCTTGTATAGGCTTGGGTGGTATAGGAGTGAAATTGACGAATAGGTTGCGATATGGAGACAAGTGCTGTGATGCGCTGCTGTCATACAACTCAACGGTTGCTGATGCGTTGGAATGGGCAAGGACAGCAAATGGAATCGACGTGATGGCATCCAGTACTGCTGCAAGGGACTCGGAGCTCTCAACAAACCATACACTGTCTGGTTTGGTCTCTTCGGCAGCAACATGTGTGCTCTTCGAAGACTTCACGCTCGAGTCTTTCGTTCTCTTTCCCCTTGACTTCCAACTCTTCGGTGCTTGGCTGTGTTTGCCGCCACCCTCTTCCCAGCAGTCACGCATTTGGTGGCCGCACCATCCACAATTATTGCAGTCACCGTTGAACCTCTGGGTATGTTTCCGTTTTCCCTTTGTGTCTGCATTTAAAGCTGCGTCCTCCTTTTCTCCTTTAGGCTTTATGCTTCCTTGCATAACAAGTTGGTCATAGGTTTCGATAACCATCTCAATAAGTTCCGAGCTTTCAACTTGGCGGCTTTGCCAGTGCATGTTGGACAATATGGAGATGAGTAGTGCATTATAGACGCGTGGCAGGGATGCAAAGATAATGTTGAACAGGTCAGTTTTGGAGATTGGGTGCCCAATGGATGCAAGCTCCTTGCGAAGAAGCTTCACCTTCTCGAAGTGGGCCCGCGCATCCCCGCCTTCCTTCAGCTTCAACTTACCCAGCTGCCGCCTCGTTTCGATGCTGATAACAAGTGACTGGCTTCCAAACTTCTTGGACAGGACCTGAAAATACTCACGCACAGTGTCCTTTGACGTGAGGTCAATAAAAATGGAGTAGGGGAGGGTGACAGCAATCTGCTGTTGCACTATGGCATCTTCTTTGACCCATTTGCAGTCGGCAGCTGGGTATTCTTTTACTGCTTTTATTTCGTCTGCGGTTGACGGTTTCCAGCCACTAGGTTGTCCGTTTTTGAGGTCGACTGGTCTGGGCTTACTTTCATCCAGGTACCCTTTCAGTCCTCATGCCGTGAGTGAAACTTCAAGTCGCCTCTTTCATAGAGGCCATTGCTTCCCTGAAGCATCCAGCTTCAGGACCTTGAGTACTCTGTCTCCAACTCTCAAGTTTGACATTCTTTGTCTTTGGTGAGGCTTTGGGGTAGGCTGTTTTTGTAGTCTGTTTTTAGAGTTTAAGCACCAGGGCTCATAACCTGTAGACGAGTAAGACACAGTGACTATGGTGAGAGTCAACTATATTACCTGTAGATGAGTAAGACTATAGTAGGGTAAGTATGAGTAACAATAGTAAGTAGTGAGTATCTTACCTCAGTAACTATGGTGAGAGTCAACTGAGGTATACTGCTGTGATGAGCAAGTAAAAGTATTAGCTTATGTAAGCTACCTAATACAGAAGTGAGTGCTTGAACTCCAACATTCTCTCGAATGAGGTCTACCCTGACAATGCGAACTAGTGAGATGCCAGACCAGCATATGACAGCAGTGTGGATCTGATTGCTTTTTGGAGACGGTAACCTGGTCAAGGGTTCTCTTTAGACTCAATGTGAGTGGTCTCCCTTAACTCTGTGATCTGAGTAATCACAGCCAATAAGAAACAAGCAAGGGGATGGCACGATGAGGGCCTCGATGGGTTTGAAGGTTGTGACACATGTACCAGTGTTGGGTGAGGTAGTAAGAAAGAGTCTGTTCTTTTGTTGACAATGACAAAATCTATACAGGAATTGCACTAAGTCACCCGCAATCAAGACAAACTTAAGAGTGGAGGGGAACTGTTTAGTCGGGAATCAACCAGAATAGACTGAGGAGTCTGGCTGGTGCTGCATTCAATATATACTACAAGACATATGTTCTATATGAGGCTACATTAGGGTAAGTGTGAGAGCGTGGTTTGTAATGTATGACGTATCATGAGAGTACTATAACTATATATGGTTAAATAAGCAATGAGGCTACCATGAGGAGCACAGGTTATGTGATCCATGAGGTGAACATGAGGCAAACCAGTGCACACATGTGAACAATGAGGCAAGGCTGTGTGCCATGCATAGACAATGTGTTTGTGACATCATAGGTCTATACCTCGATCACGTGACTCAATAAGATAACTGCAAGCGCTAATCTAATCCGATAAGATAAGATAAGATAGATGCGCACATAGATAAGATAACTCGAGTGCTTAAGACTTAGGTCAAAAATGAGGGTCGTAACAGATACTGCTTTGAGGTGGCAGTCACAGGTGTCATCCGATCGAATGTCGAAGTGACTGTAACACAATCAAGTGGAGTGTTACTAGTCAAGTGTTCAGTCAAGAGGAGGATGAAGACTTGCAGAGGTTCATGCAATGAAGGGAATAGACGAAGAGTGGGCTATATTGCAAGGATACCAAAGTACAAGGAAGTACAGAGGAGATCTAGCTTAGGGAACATGGACAATATGGAAGGGTTTATATAAGTACAGGGAAATGAAGATGACTAATCGGATGGAACACCACGGAACATGGTGGAAGAATAATGAGTAATCCATAGTGTGAAGATGAGTCAGAATACTGCAGATGAGTAATGGTTACAAAATGAAATGAGTTAGCATGACTGTGGATGCACCAGCATGAGTCAAGATGACAAGACGAGAATGAGTCATGGAGGAAATGATGACTAAGGCAAATGAGATAGGCCAGAATGGAGTTAAGGGTATTGGTCATCATAGAAGAAAAAAAAGGCCTAAGCATGGTTCAAATGCAGAGACTTGGTAGTCCGTAGTGAGAACATAAGAAAGAAAGAAAAAGAAAAAGTGAAAGATAACACATCGTGCTGAGTTCGATCCGTGATATGCTTGCAAAGGGCATGATCGAAGGCATTAAGCTGGACCCTATGCATCAAACAATGGGTCAGTGCGAGTCCTGTGAATATTGAAAGGCGATTCACAAACCTATCGGGAACATCCGCAAGCTGCAACACTGTAATACCTTTGGTGATGAGGTCCATAGTGATGTCTAGGGACCATCTGACATGCAAACCCCTGGGCACAAGAAGTACTATATATCATTTACTGATGACCACACATGGTACACACACCTATTCCTTTTTGCCATGAAATCTGACACCCTGGACACCTACAAGACCTACACTGCCTGGGTGTGAACACAGCATGGCACTGTTATCAAACACCTTTGATCGGATCATGGTGGCGAGTACCTGAGGGATGACTTCAAACATTACCTTAAAACCGAGGGGACAGAGCGGAAACTTACCACCCACGACATGCCGCAGCACAACGGTGTTGCTGAACGGCTAAACAGGACTTGGTCAAGCAGATCTGCATGGTCCTGCACACTACTGGCCTCCCAAAAATGCTATGGAGAGAGGCGTTAGTGCATGTCGTTTGGATCAAGAACTGCACAGCATCCCATGCACTCAATAGCAAGATGCTGCATGAGCTGTTGACTGGGAAGAAGCCAAACATAAACCACTTACCAGAGTGGGATATGCGCATATGGGTCCACGATGACTCTGGTTCGAAGCTTGATGCTTGAGTGCAAGCAGGCCAGTGGATGGGCTATAATGCTGACAGTAGTGCACACAGAATCTATGATGAGGGCCGATGCACCATGAGCATTGAGCACAACGTCTTATTCAAAAAGCGCCAGAGTGATGACTCTGGGCAACATAGGTTGCAGATCAAGGGAGAGAGTGATGGAGCTGCAAAGAACAATCAGTGCCCTGGAAATACAAATGAACCACTCACCATACCACCTCCACTACCAGAACCCATGGCCGAACTGCACAGATCAGCCCACATACGAGGAAACTCACCCTATATTAAGATGCTCACCAGTGGCCAAGAGACGCACAACGGACAAGCAGGTGGATTCATTTTGCCACGAGGAGTCCAAGCTGTCGCTCTTGAGGGCCAATAAGAGAATGAGGGGGAGAGTGTGGCCACAGAGGCAGATGTGGTGAGTGAGGAATGGGACAATGGCGATACCACTTACACAATGTACATGGGAGTTAGCAAGGCTGAGGCACTCGAGCCATGCACAGTCGAAGAAGCATGGAAACAGCCAGATTGGGCATGCTGGAAAGAAGCAGTTAATGCCAAGCTCAAAAGCCTTGATGATGCACACACTTGGGATGTCATGCCGAGACTGCCAAGAGGAATAAATGTCATTGATTCCAAGTGGGTCTTTAAGATCAAGCGAAACACAGCTGGCGAAATTGATAAGTACAAGGCCTGTCTCGTCACCCATGGTTTCACTCAAATACAAGGTGTCGACTACTATGAAACCTATGCCCCAGTCACCCGCCTCTCATCCCTACATCTGATTCTTGCCATCACCATCCACTACAACTGGAACATCAATGTCTTTGATTTTCACTCTGCATTCCTCAATGGAAAACTGGATGACAATGAAATTATCTACATGGAGCTCCCCCCCAGCATCAGCAAACACAGCCATGATCTAGTCGCTCACCTCCACGTCGCACTCGATGGCTCAAAGCAAGGCACACTGAAATGGTACCAGCGGCTATGCAAGGAGCTCACTGAACTCGGCCTCAACTGCACAGAGGTGGATTAGAGAGTGTTTGTGGCAAATATAGATACTGATGTACTCATCTTAGCCTCACACATCAATGACTGCACCATCACCAGATTGTCAAAGGAGCTTATCAAAGCATTCAAGGCTGGAATCAGATCATGCTTCAAGATCACAGATCTCGGACCAATCAGCTGGCTTCTTGGAATGAAGGTAGTGTGTGATCGTGACGCATGCACCCTTTCCATTTCCCAACAATCTTATATTGACACCATACTCACCAAATACAACTTCGCTGACCAGAAACCACTCTCAATCCCCATGGACCCCAACATCCAGCTATCCTGATCTCAGTCACCAACATCCGCCACAGACGCCGCACCTATGCAACAAGTCCCATTTTGGGCAGCGCTTGGTTTGCTCATGTACCTCACAGTGGATACTTGGCCAGATATCGCATTCGCCATCTCAACAATCACCCAATACACTGAGGCCCCTGGGATATCACACTGGGAAGCGCTCAAATGTGTCTACAGGTACCTAATTGGCACAAAAACCTGGTCGCTCACATATGGAACACAAACCAAAAGCCTCGAAGGCTATGCAGATATGGACAGTGCATCTCAGGAACACCGGCATGCCATTTTGGGCTATGCTTTCCTCATCGATGGTGGTGCAATCTCATGGAGCTTGTATAAACAAGAACTCATCATGCTCTCGACAACCGAAGCCAAATATGACACCTCCACTTATGCCGCCAAGGAAGCCCTCTGGCTGCGCTGTCTCATTGGCAAGATGTTTGGACTGCTCCGCAACTCCATCACCCTTTTCAACAACAACCAATCTGCTATCACACTTACTAAGGATGGTAATTACCATGCATGCACTAAACATATTGACATTAGATACCATTTTATTCGTTTCTCTATTTCTAAAGGTTCTATTCATTTACTCTATTGCCCTACTGATAGCATGGTTGCTGATACCCTTACCAAAGCTCTCCCTTCTGCTAAGGCAAAGCATTTCACTTCCAAGCTCAGACTCCATTCCGTTTGAGGGGGAGTGTTGGAGTTCATACGATCACATCCATATTAGGCAGCTTACATAAGCTACTCTTTTTACTTGCTCATTAGTGTACTGCACCTCACTTGGCTCTAACCATAGTCTTCTGAGGTAAGATATTCATTACACATTACAGTTACATATATTTACTCTACTGTAGACTCATACTCATCTACAGGTAATACAGTTGACTCTAACCATAGTCTACTGAGACTCATACTCATCTATATGTTTCATTGACATTAACCATTTTATGGCTAAGTCTTTTTCATTACCCATAGTGAACCTCTGTCATAGATTCTTTTCAATCAGAGCTAGATCAGGCCATGTATAGCCTAGAGCCTTTGTCTTTTTAAGCTCATTATGAGCCCAAGCTCCTGCACCATTCTCATCTTTTTCTTTTGTTGATCTGATTCTGTTATAAACCTTGGTGTTCGGTAACCTAACTTTGCCCTAACCCTAGCCTATGGTCCCTGATCCAGAACCCTAACTTCTATCCTCTGTCTCACATGTATTTTATTTCTTGTTCTAGTATTGACACTTTCATAGTTAGCACCCACCTTAGCATCTAGGCATTGTTTAGTGCCTACCACTGGCCTTAGTGCCCCTTGCTGACTAATCATTGGCATTGCCCCTGTTCTAGACCTCACCTTTCACCTTTCACATTGTCACATTGACATCTTATCTCTTATCTATGACGACATAGTCTAGCCTGCCTCATGGTAACCTGCCGTCTTTAATCTCCGCTTGTATTAACTTCTATCGCCTCATGAATTACCTCATGGTGTATAGCCGACCTCATTGTTGCATCGTGGTACATAGCCCTATGCCTCATGGCGTACACATGGTCACTTTAGGGTAGACATAGTTACATGGTCCATGCTCATAGCTCAATAGTATAAATACAGGACGCTTGTGAACTAGACACCCCAGTCTAGTTCTCTTGTTATTTTCATGCAAACAGTCCTTGTATAGGGAGCCTTTCTTGTCTGATAGACTTGAGTAATGGTGACTTATGAGTCTATCACTTTATCCTCAAGATCATTGTCTTTGTGACTATAGTATCGGTGCATTCCATTGCACACATCCCCCTCCATTGCTATGACCCTATCTTAGGATTATCTTGATTGCTTCACTCCAGCGTTCGCAACAGATTCGGACCAACACAGCATATATTTGGTGTTCATCTTTCAGGTACCCCTCCTGATTCATTTTGAGATAAATCTCCATGTTGGTCCACCATTCCTCGAAGCGGTTATATGCTCCATTGAAGTTGCCAGGATCCGGAATGATGGTGACTTTCTTACTGACAGTTGTAGAGACTGTCCCTCTCTCTGCAGCCTTGCTTGCCTCCTCTGCTCTCATCCTCATGACGTTGGCAGAGTCTTTGGCTCTTGCAAGTCAGTTCTTCAATGTTTGGTTCTCCTCCATGACTTCATTTAGCTGGGTGGACAGAGTCGCCAGCTGTGCGAGAATCTCGCTCAATGACATTTTGTGGTGGGGGAGAGGGGTGATGGATTATGAAAGTGGCTTCTGCTTCAAAACCATGTAATTCTTCTTGATTGTTAACCAGAGGTCCTTCTCCAATTAATGAATTTAAAAATTGAGTTCTAAGCCAACGAGGCCAAGAATTGAGATCTGTGAGGTTGTGTAATTGCCTATGTTCTATTGGCACTATTGCAGAGTCTACTATTTCTTCCCAAACTGGGACTGGTACTATTTCTCAGGTAATGCTAAAGTTGCTGAGAACAAAAGAGATAATGTCTTCTCCATCGAAATCCAGGGTGACTACTCAGGTGATTCTCACAAAGAGACCAACAACTGAATCTTTATTTGGGTGATACTCATGAAGAGACTAACCACCAAATAGCTATACCTAAAAACAAAAACTATACTAGTAGAGTCATGAGCTCCACACACTTGTTGGCACGAGTCGAACAGAACTGGGAATGCCTGGCTACAGCACAGATTTAGGTCTATAAGCCTGCAAATCTTACAGAAGATATCATGATTCCACTGTGCTCGATATCGGGTCACAGTTTCACAGTAGCCTTTCATTCTACTGATCTGTGTGTAGTGCTCTATCATGGGTCCTAATGGTCCTAGCAACTTTATTCTTATTTACATCTAAGGGAATCTGTACTATTGCTAGTACCACCAAAGGATCACAGCAAACGACTGTATATACAGCAGTGGGAAATTGGTTGCTTTCTGATGACAGTAACCTGGTCAATGGATTCCAATTAACCTCTGGTAGTATGAGGGGTTCCCCTTAACTCTGGGGTCCAAGTGTGACATAGCAGGTAGACACTAGTAGTCTTGTTCTAATGAAGGCAACCTTAGCAACACTAAGTGCTGTCACTCAAACTCAAGAACTAGGAACAAAGAGTGTTGAAAGGGTATTCCAACGAGAACAAGACTGGCTTGTTCTGTTGCTGCATTCAAGTATATATACTACTTACATCCTGTGCTACAGCTATGCTACATGTGTCTAAGATGAGGTATAATGGCAGTGTGAAATGAAAGAGAAGCACTGTCATGAGGCTATGGTGAGGCAAGGCAGTGTGGAATGGAAGAGAAGCACTGCCTGACAATTATAATGTGTTGGTCTAGACTATGATGTC
Organism: Rossbeevera mucosa; assembly: GCA_038090415.1. Lineage (NCBI taxonomy): Eukaryota > Fungi > Basidiomycota > Agaricomycetes > Boletales > Boletaceae > Rossbeevera > Rossbeevera mucosa. The sequence goes on along the minus strand of JBBPMR010000795.1, from coordinate 3,408 downwards.
ATATTAGGTAATCCTGTGCTAGATAAGATATAATCAAGAACTGAGTGCTTGTACTACATTTAGGGTGCTCTGGACTTAGAGAAATATCTGAGAAAAGAATAGGCACTATAGGCACTTAAGTAAAAAAGTAAGGGCATCTAGTCCTGATTCACAACATATATGTGTTGGCTATGTATGTTTTCTCATACTCTTCCATCCTATTGCAATATATGGCATTTAACACTTTGCACGACATGGGACATCTATCCATGTGTACATGACCTAGGGTTCAATCAATAGAGGGGTTGTGATTCCTCAACCATGTGTATTCCAGAATTATTTGATTCCAGCCAAGATTGGTAACATCGGCGGTTACTTTTTCCCAATGTCCCTGGTAGTCAATAATAAGATTACAAGTGTAGGCTATGCCACCAGCAGAGTTAATGGTTCCATCAACATTGTAGACAGGTACCACATTTTCCAAAGGGGTGAGAGGAATGTGGCTTTTCTTGGCCCATTCCATATCGATAAATATTCCATTAGCACCACTATCCAGTAGGGCATTTGCTGATATGTTTTTGTCTTTTTGTATTATATCGATTTTTAGGGTTATTTCTCTAAGTGGCTTAAGAGTGTGCACTCTCCTATCAGTCGGGTTCTGAAGAGAAATTTTTTTTTTCTTTTTTAACAGAATTAAGTACCCTTTTACTGGGGCCACACTCAATATGAGATGCTGTTTTGGTTGTATCATCTGGTAGGCTACCACAACAAGATGATGGAGAAAATGAAAATGAACTATTGATATCACTATCTAATATTACATGTGAATCTAGAAGATCAAAACTATTATGACAAGGTAAAGGAACAGAGGTTGTACTAGCACTATCTAGGCATCGAGTATGTAAAGAAAAAGAAGAAGGAAAACTATTGTCTGTCCAGCTTCTAAGTCCATATCCTGAACCACCTTTTGCCAAGATGATTCCAGGGGCTTTGTGAATGGATTGTTGTTTGTTTTCATGGTTTTCTCCATGACATGGACCTTGGTTTCAAATTTTGAACATTGTTTGCAGTGTCCTCTATGTGAGAATCCACATTCTTGGCAATGTGTGGAAGCTGCCTTGCACTCATGTGCTTGGTGGCCTTCCTTCCCATAGTTGTAGCATCCTATGGCATTAATATTATTTTGCTGCTTGACTGAGGCGGTGGTGGCAGCGAATGATTTGGAACCCCCTCAAAAATTGGAAGGTTCTTCCCAAGCATAGTTTGTGGCACTGATGTCCATGGTGTTTGGGTCTTTTCAAGGACCCTTGCAATATTCAAAGGCTTCTAGGGCTTTGCCATATCTTTGCAATACAATAATGTAATCTTGCACCATTGCACATTGTTGATCATCTAGATAGACTTGTCTGATGATGTCTTGGTGCATATTTTGCTCAAGTAAAGCAGTGCCCATATAGTCACTGCAGTTTGCCTCTTCATATGCCATTGTCCATTTAGTCAGATAGGCTTGCATACATTCATTGTTTCCTTGCTTAAGGGACATCAGCTTTCGTAGTACAAGATTCTTGTTGTTTCCTATCTGGAAACAATTTCTTAGTCCTCTTTCAAGTAACTGGGGGCTTGGATATATCTGACTATCTTGGCATTGTTTTAATTGATTTCGAGCCCATGAATCCGCACCATTTTTGGCCTGATCTTTTGTTCCAATTCAAGATAGTGTGGCCATGCATCTTTCTTTATCTGATGGGTAGGCTTTGGCATTCATTTCCATGAACACCTGCATTTTTAACCACCATTCTTCGAATCTGGAATATGTTCAATCATAGCTGCCTGGATCAGGCACTACTGAAATCCTTTTTTCCACTTTGACCTGTGGTGGAGGTCTTGCCACTGCGTTTTCTGTGGCAGCTGCTCTGGCTTCAGCTATATGGGCTGACACTGTTGCCCTTTGTAATGCTTCGTTCATGGCTGTGAGCTGCTGCTGCAGCCGAGCTGATCAGCAAAGTCCAACATGTTTTGTGAAGGTTGGATTAGGTATAAAGGTAGGTTCGAGTGTTTCTATTTCGGAGCAAGGATGATCATTAGGATTGTAGTCTGGGTGACCTTCTGCTGGAATCAATGGTAGCAGGGTGGTGAAGTTTATGGCAGGGGTTGGTGGGTATTGAAGTTCGGGGGTTGCTAGTCTAGGAAAGGGGGTGGTTTCTACTGCTGTATAGCAATAGTTTTCCGAAAATGATTGGGAAGCTATTTTGATGACAAGGTGATTCTCACATAGAGACCAATGACTTGTAACTATACCTTGTTACCTGGGGGGATCTCACGAAGAGTCCTTCTTAACCAGATCTTAACCTGTAAAAGAAACTTGGGTCCACAAGTCCCAAAATGTGGTTGGCATGAGTCAATAGAACCAGGGTACTGCCTGGCTATGGCTGACAATTTAGCTTGCCAAGGCTGTGAGTCTTATTTTTAATCAAAGAAGCTCGTAATTCGATTCTTTCAAACCAGGCACGCAGTGGGCTGCTCTCCCTCAAATGGGAACTACTGACCCATGAAGCAAATGTACAAGGTTCTACTTTGTGAACAATATTTAGATCATGTTATGACTTGCCTCTACTCTTTTCCTTTCACTCCTTCTTTCCCTCTTTATTAATGCTTATCACTATGCTTTCCTCTTATTGATTGTTTACTCACAGTACTTTAGTCATCTGCAGTCTTCTTGACTAATCCATAACTGCAGATTACCAACTTCCTCTTACTTATGCTTATTCACTTGCTTCGTCATCTGCTTAGTATACTGTTACTCATCCGCAGCTTCATGACTCATCCATACTACAGATGGCACTTCTCCTTCCATGATGTTCCATGATGTTCCATCCCCTTCATATATAAACCCTAAACACTTGTCCTGTAACACTAAGCTAGAGCAACTTGATGCTCTCGAATCATACCTGCTCTCAGCACCACCCTTTGCCTCTCTGAGCGTGTGCTCCTCACCATCATCCTTTGTCAACCTCAGGCCTTCTCCTTTGGTCTCCTTAGTCCAAATCCTTGTGCTATGCTTCATGGTGAAGCTCTCAAGGTAACCCTTAGCCCTAGTCATCCTTAGGCCTTTTCCTTCAGACTCCCTTAGCCCCTTTGTCCTCCTCTGGTGTCTACCTTAGGACTCCTCAGTCTTTGCCTTAGTACCCATCGAGTCTACAACCAGCCTTATCCTGGCCAGTCGTAACAGATTAGAGTATTGTACTCTGCAGGTTAAGGTTCCTGATCCGCTATCCAAGCACAGTGGTTTTACACCCAAGCAGTGTGGACAAGACCAATAAGGGGACAGTGCGATGAGTGTTATGTTTCACTTGTTTCTTTTCTTTTCATGTCTGTTTTCACTATGGTCTACAGAGTCTCTGCGTTCAAACCACGCTTGGGGCAGTTATT
>JBBPMR010000794.1:0-14544 GCA_038090415.1 Rossbeevera mucosa | reverse complement strand
CACAAATAAGAAGAGCTGCAAGGCACGAGACCCGGAAGTCAATCGCCCAGGTACAAACTTCAATATTCGGTGGAACCAGAGGTAAAGTTGATCACAGGAGTATTAAAAACACCCTGGAACAAGGCACAAGACATATTAAGCCGTCGAGGGGCACCAGGATGTATCTTGTGAAATAAAGCAATAGCATCTTTTCCATGTTTGGCAATAGAGGAAGCAGCTTCCCAGGTACGATCAGATTCATCGTAACCCTTCCAATGTATTAAGTATTGGAAACTGCGACCAATTGGGCGAGAATCCACAATGTATTCTATTTCAAATTCTTTGTGTCCTTCATCATCAACAGAGATAGGACCAGGACGAATGACTGGTTGTCCATCAAGGGGTTCAATATATGGTTTAACACGTGAAACATTCACAATGTTACGAGCTGTGATAGACTTTGGGAATAATAATTCCACAGAGTTTGTGTACACGTTTGTGACTTGATAAGGTCCAATCCATTTCTCGGTTAACTTTCGAGATGGTCGATCTGCGATGGTAAGATGTTCGGATGACAAAAGGACAAGATCGCCAATTACATAAGCAGGAGCGTCTGATCGAGATTTATCGGCCTGAAGTGACATTTTGGCACGAGTTTTCTCAAGATTTGCCTTAGCAGACTCCAAATTTGAGTTCATATTAGACGCGAATGCTTCTGCAGCAGGTGATTTCACTATTCGAGGTTCTATGCCCATTCGAGGAGTAAACGTCTTTGTAAGTTGGAAGGGAGTAAACCCTGTAGATGACGATTTCGTATTGTTGAAGTTAAATTGCGCAAGCGCAAGCCATTCTACCCATTGAGATTGCTTTTCGGCGGCAAACAAGCGGAGATATTGATTCAATTCTCTATTGATACGTTCGGTTTGTCCATCCGTCTGAGGGTGATAGGCTGTGGACATTTTCTTTTCTATTTTCAACAATTTAAGAAGATCAATCATCATTTGTCCTGCAAATTGTGGACCACGATCGGACACGATAGAATCCGGCAAACCATGATGTTTCCATACATAGTCATTGTACAATTGCGCGGTTTTTTGTGCGGTTACTGATTTAGTAGTAGGAATCAGGGCTACTTCTTTAGAGAAGCGATCCACTACCACGAGCACACTATCATATCCATGTGATTCCGGAAAGCCAGTGACAAAATCGGCTGATACGTCTTTCCATGGTCCAGATGCTACTGGTAAAGGTTGCAGTTTTCCTGCAGGTGCTATATTCGATGGCTTCATACGTGCGCATCGATCACAAGATTTGCAATATGTTTCTATGTCGGCTTTCATGCCGGGCCACTTGTAGTAGCGCGTTATCAATTCTTTTGTTTTATCCAGGCCTTTGTGTCCGGCGAGTGGATGATCGTGAAATTGCGTCATTACTTCTAGACGCAAGTTCCTGGGTACCCATATCTTTCCATCATATTCCCATAATCCTTTATTATATACTGATCCTTCAGCGACGGTGTGTTTCTTTTGCTCTATTTTTATCTTATCGAAGAGTGCAATTTCTTGTACACTACGAATTTTGGAACTATCTATCATGACGGTGTTTTTGTTGTCGTTTTCTATTCCTATACTATGATCTTCTCTTCTAGATAAGGCATCTGCTTTTCCCATTGCTGTGCCTGGTTTATTTACAAGTACGTAATCGAAACGAGAGAGATATTGAGCCCATCTAGCTTGTCGCTTGTTCAGATCTTGCGATTTCATAAAGTACATGAGGTTTTTATGATCTGTCCAAACTTCAAACTGATGTCTAGCTCCTTCTAGATGGTGTCTCCATTGTTCAAGGGATCGGATAATCGCTAACATTTCTTTATCTGCGATAGGGTAATTCCTTTCCTCTTTTGACATGCTATGAGACATATATGCGACAGGGTGCCATTTGTCTTCCTTAAGGGTTGACAATACAGCACCAGTGGCGAATTCAGAAGCGTCACATTCGACACGATAAGGGGTCATGTCATCCGGATACGCCAAGACAGGTGCGGTAGTGAATTTCTCTTTGAGACTATCGAAAGCTATTTGTTGTGCATTTCCCCAGCACCAGGGTTGATCTTTCTTTGTTAAGTCATGCAAGGAATGAGCAATAAAGGAGTAGTTCTCAATGAAACGTCGATAGAAATTGGCAAGTCCTAAGAAGCTACGAACTCCTTTTACGTTATGAGGGACAGGCCATGATGCTATTCCATCTAGTTTAGTCTTGCTCATTGAGATTCCATCTCCCGATACATCCATTCCTAGCATGTCTACTTTTGTAACTTCCTTGTAGTCTATAATAAGATTACACGTGTACGCAATGCCTCCAGCAGAGTTTATAGTTCCATCCACATTGTAGACAGGCACCACGTTTTCAAGAGAGGTTAGAGGAATGCGGTTTTTCTTTGCCCATTCCGTATCAATAAATATTCCATTGGCGCCGCTATCCAATAGGGCGTTTGCAGAGATGTTTTTGTCTTTTTGTATTATATCGATTTTTAGAGTTATTTCTCTGAGTGGTTTGAGTGTGCACACTCTTTGATCAGTCGGGTTCTGAAGAGAAATATTTTTTTCTTTTTTAACAGAATTAAGTACCCTTTTACCGGGGCCACGCTCAATACGAGACACTGTTTCGGTTTCGACATCTGGTAGGCTACCACATCGAGATGTCGGAGATAAAGAAAAGGACGAGTCGGTATCACTATCTAATATTACATGTGATTCAAGAGAGGCAAAACTATTACTAATCGGTAAAGAAAAAGAAGTTGTACTAGCACTATCTAGGCGTCGAGTACGTAAAGAAACAGAAGAAAGAGAAATATCGTCCATCTGGGAGGGAGTACTGTTACCCGATTTGATCTCCCTTAGGCTTTTCCTGACGTCGTTTCCATGTCACGGAAGTATGCCCTAGTGGCATCAATGTCCATCCCTTGTACAGCACTTTGCCAGTTGACCGCTGGCACCTTAAAGGGGTTTGTTTGTTGTGCAGTTTTCTCTGTGGCGTGGACTTGTTTGCCCTTGAACTTAGAGCATTCTTTACGGTGTCCTCCACGCAAGAACCCGCATTCTTGACATCAGGTTGATGCAGCTTTGCATTCCTTCGCACGATGCCCTTCTTTGCCACAATTGTAGCATCCAATAGCATTTACTTGTCATGCCCCTTGAGTAGAGGCTACTGCTGCTGCGAAAGACTTGGAACCTCCACCAAAGTCGGAAGGTTCTTTCCACACCTGGGCTGCTCCTATGTCCATGGCGTTTGGGTCCTTTTGGGGTCCCTTGCGATACTCAAATGCCTCCAGAGCTTCTCCATATTTTTGTAGCACTGTGATATAGTCTGCTACTAGTGCTTGGCGGGAGTTGTCTAAATACACCTGCCGTATAATGTCCTGGCGGGTGTTTTGTTTGAGTAACACGGTTCCCATATAGTCACCGCAGTTAGCTTCCTCGTATGCAGTGAGCCATTTGGTCAAATAGACCTGCATCCGTTCATTGTTGCCTTGCTTAAGGGCCATTAGCTTTCGTAGTGCTAGATCTTTGTTGTTTCCAATTTGGAAACGGTTGCGTAATCCCCTTTCTAGCAATGCGGGGCATGGGTAGGTATCATTGGTTCTACATTGTTTCATTTGGTTGCAGGCCCACGATCCCGTGCCATTCTTGTCTTGGTCTTTCGACCCGATCCTAGATAGAGTTGCCATACATCTTTCTTTGTCCGTAGGGTAGGCTTCTTCGTTCATTTCCATGAATACTTGCATTTTTAGCCACCACTCTTTGAACCTAGAGTAGGTGCCATCGTATTGCCCTGGATCGGGCACCACCGAGATTTTCTTTTCCACTTTAATCTGTGGAGTGGGTTTTGCTGCTGCTGCTGTTGCGGCAGCTTCGGCGATGGCGACCCTGTTCTCTGATGCTTGTACTGTTGCATTCAGAGCATTTATAACCGCATTCTGATCTGCGATTTGTTGCTGCAGTGATGTGAGCAGAGCGGCGATATCGGCGTTCGACATATTTAGTGAAAGCGGGGTTGGGGATAAAGCGAGGGGATTGTTCTTTTATTTCCAAATATGTAAGATCGTCATTTGGATCGTATTCGATTTCAAGGGGAGGGTATTGGAGATTTGGGGTAACGGATTCCCTTTTTATTTCGATCTTTATGATCGGCGAGAGAAGGCGGGCAAAGTTGTGGGTAGCTATTTTGACCAAGTGATAGCTCACAAAGAGACCAGCTGTGATCTACCTTGGGTGATACTCACAAAGAGACCAACAACCAAAGTACCTAGAGGGAAGAAAACTATACTAAAATGGAGGGAGTCAAGGAACCAGGAATGCCTGGCTACAGCACAGATTTAGCTCTGTAAGGCTGCGAATCTTACAGAAGAGATCGCGATTCTGTTGTTTGCACGGTTACAACTCCGCTGCACTGACCCACTTTGTGCCAAGGGATTGATCCTTATTTTTGTGTGGTCAGAAGGGTTCACTCGAACATGATCTACCCTGACAATGCGAACGCAAACAACGCCGGACCAGTGTATATGCAGCAGTGGGAATGTGGTTGCTTTCCACAGACGGTAACCTGGTCAAGGGTTCTCTTTAGACTCGATGTGAGTGATCTTCCTTAAGTCTGGGATCCGACTATAACCACAGCAATAACGATGACAAGAGGGGATGGCGCGATGAGGGCCTCGATAAGTTTTGATGGTTGTGTCACGTGTACCGGTGACGGGTGAGGTAGTGAGAATAGAGTCTGTTCTTATGTTGGCAACGACCAAAACTATACAGTAATGGCACTAGGTCACCACACAATCACAACACTCGATGAGAGGGACTCTGCTTTAGGTCGGGAATCAACCAGAACAGACTGAGGAGTCTGGCTGGACTGGCATTGTATATATACTACTTTACATGCGGCGGCCATGAGGCGTACTTTAGGGCAGGTGCTCAGTAAGCGATGACGTACCATGAGATAAACTACTATGTATGTACTAAGTGTTCACACGACTGTGGGAATGAGAGTCTAGAACTACGACATGAGGCTACCATGCATTTAACATGCACTAACCATGAGGTATGATGTCATACTGGTCTAGACTCGAGTCACGTGACATGATAAGATATGATCGGGCGCTAAGATATGAGATAAGATAGGCGCGCGCTTAGATAAGATAAGATAAGATAACGAGAGTGCTTAAAAGCTAGGTGAAAGAACGAGGTTTGTAACACATCAGAGACTTCCTCATTCCACAGTTCACTCAGGACACCATCCTCGATGACCTAGCATCATTCCTTCTCTCATTCTCTGGTACTGTCATTTATCAGGACAACGTCCTTTTACTATCACCAGAGTTGTTGATGATGACCTATTCCTCTCCTGCCCCAATTGCAGAAGTCTTGGACAATCAGGACAACATTGCACCGGGTGCTCTTTTATCTTCCCGAGCTTCCTTTATTCTAACGCCACCTTTGCCCAAGCTGCATGTGCCGGTGCTAACTGTCCATGTCCAATTCCAACTCTGCCAGTAAATTTTCAACCTCATCGTTGTTCTTCCACTCCCATTCCTACCACTCGACCATGCCAGGGTACCACCTCTTTCAGCTCCCTCCTTTCTCAGCCTCCACTAACACAGGCTGAAGTCGAATGAGCTGAGTTCTTGTTGCTAGATCCTGTCCTTCCCCAGCTTATCTCTGATATCGCTGGAGTCAACCTTGTCCCTCCATCATCCTCATGCAATCAATGCTCCTCTCTTTCAGAGATTTCTCTTCCGGTTCCACCACCTACCACAAGTTCCAACAACCCTCTTGAATCTCGTTCCTCATCTCCTCACTATGCCTCACTTGGAACTGCCCTGGAACCTATCGGAACTCCCTATCGTGGCTTACCACCACATTGATTACCTGAAGGAAGCCCTGGAGCTACTTAGGTTCGAAGCACCAGCTGAAGAAGGAGAAGCAGGAGAGATGCAGATGGTGACCACCATCGTCCCAAAGCCAAATGACCTTCAAGAGGATAGGATTTGGCAGTCGGCATTCCTGTCGATTTTCAGCTGGTCCACCAAGATGGACCTCATTTCTCCTCTTGACTTTAGGTGTCAAAAGCACCTCACTTACCCAGTTCTTTTCATAGAACTGGAGATCCTTTCTCTTTCCTGGGATGCTCCTGCCTAGTTACCCAACATCCTCCTCACTCTCTCCTTCCCCAATGAATCTCTCTTTTCTCTTGCGACTCCTATCAGCTGGGCCCCTTCGACTCTGACCAATGATGACCCATTCCTGACCAACTCCCTCATTCACTGGCAAGGATATGAGATAGTTCATGATATCCACTTTCCTCGACACTTTCCAGAGTGTTGAGAGTTCAACTACTCAATCCGTTTCTCCAACCATATTGAAGGCTCCCATTACTCGGTGCCTTGGATGCCAAATCACAGGGAGGTTTTGACGATTCAGGAATGGAATGCGGACTTTGATCATAAGCAAAGGATGAGGTTTTACAACCTTAACCCCGTTTACCTCATTCTTCAAACTCTTATTCGCAACTCTGTGACTTGTGACTGGGCTTTAGATTGCTTATGACAATTTTCGCTAGGACCCTATCATCATTTAAATGTTGGACAGGTTGATTTGGACCTTATCCAGAATGTCTTTTGTTATCACAGATCCGGTACTGCTGTTGCTCATGGATGACTTGACTCCAAGCCAAAAACTGTGGATCAATCGCTACAGAGACAATGTGTCATCTATGACACTGAGTCCATACTGGCCACTTTCTCCCATGGATGGCCTATACATATGTGAATGCAGGCAAAGGCTCGGGTGGCACCATACTGAATCTGATATGTACATTTTTTCTTCTTTTATTCATCTCTTTCTCCATACTTGGGATCTTCCCTATCATTCTTGTTCTGTTCGCCATTACCCTGTTCAACCCAGAGACCGTGACGATTACTATATGTAAAATGAACATTTCTTTCCTACTATAGACTTCGAATGCTTCAAAACTGTATGTAGAGACAATTTTGTACCAAATACTGTACACTATTGGCCAATGTCCAAAACGGTCAGTCCTGACATTGTCAGAGAAGTCTACAAAGACTTTCGGGGAATGAAATGGGAACAAGATAGAAGTGATAGAGAAGAAAGAAGAGAAGCATGGAAGCTTTGTTGCTGGTCTCATTGGCAAGACTGTGCCGAACAATATGAAGCTACCCTAGAAGAAGAAGAAGCAAAAGACATTCTACTATCTGGATATGGACAAAGGATGCTGGGACATATGTTATCTTTCGAGGAACCCAAAACTCAATCTAAGATTTCAGAGGAAGTTACCAAGGTCACTCTCGAGGAACAAAGGAACAAAAAAGAAGAGGATACAGGTGACATTCCATTTTATTCTTTGATAATCTAATTTCAGACACTGATCCTTTTGTACAGATCCTGTTTTCATATCTTTTCTAGTATCATCATGGCTGCAAACCAAACTCCTTCTGACTTCATTGTTACCAAAGATCATCTCGCTCGTGTTCCTGTTCTTGTTGGCACCTCCAACTATACCACATGGAAAATTGCCCTGTGAGGTCCCCTTCAGATGCTTGGTGGTTGGTGTTTCATCACCGGTACCCATACTCATATGGCTTGTACCACAGCCACTACTCAAGGAGATAAGGACAAGTGGATAGCCATCAACTATAAGATTGTTGGCTTCATTGCCACTACCATGAGTGTGGAGCTACAAGCTCAAGTAGTCTGGGACTACGTTCAAGAAGGCACCGTTACCTATCCTTCCCTATCTATGAAGCTATGGAACAAGATGGAGTCTCTCTTCAGGAAAAGGGGTATTTCCGGCCAGTTTATGATATTTTCCAATCTTCTCCGAGTGAGGATCGAGACTAATAAGCTTTCTGAGGGGTTGTCTACCACCACCTTGATGTTTACGCAACTGGAAGCCGCTGGCCTTACAATACCTCCCGAACTCAAGGCCATGATCCTTCTCTCTCGCCTCTCTTCCTCCTTCGATGGTATGATCTCTCATATCATCCAGACCATTGAACAAGCTGACTTTACCATTGACAACATGCTTTCTCATATCTCAAAGGAAGTCAATACTCAATGTTCTGGTCTTACCTCTCAATCCCTGGCTCATCGACTTTCCACCTCCAAGTCATCCTCTTCTACCAACTGCACCACTGCTCTCCACTGAAGACCTGGTCCTCAATGTCCTTGGAACTCTGGCAATAACCAAAACCAGAATTCCTCCTTTTTGAACCAAAACAACCAGTCTGGTTCAAGATCCAACAATTCCTTTCGAGGATGAGCTACATGTGGTCACGGAGGTCCTACCAGAGGGTGAGGTGCATCTGCATATCATGGCAAGCATAATGCTGATAATTTTCAGCATCACCAGGATTGAAAGAAGACAAAGGGAAAGGCCAACCCCGTCGGGTTTGCTAACATGGCTACAGTAGACGAAGAATCCATGGTCATTGACCTACCTGAATCTAAGGTAGAGATACCAGTACAAGATACTGAGAAAGAACAGGTAACTGTCCCTGGTCATGGTGGTTTCACTGATGTCAATTACGTTTCTTCTTGGAACGTTAACCAGAGTCCTGAACAGAATCCGATACTGGATGAGTTCGCAGATGACTATATGGTCACACAAGCCAATGAAGAGGACATGTCGAGTACTGTCTCCAATTCCAGATGGGATGTATGTCCTGCCAAGATCGAGAAGTATCTCAATTGTCTCTCCACTAGTAATGATGTCGATACTAAAATACTACATCATCATCAGGAAAGTGGCATGGAAATTGCCGCCTATCGTCTGTCCTCTTTCTCTACCTCTCTGCCTCATATCAATCTTTATGAGAGACAACAGGCAGATCTACAGCTTAAACACTATGCTGCCGCAGAGAAGGGTAAGGGGAAGGTAAGGATGCATTCCTGAGACTCTGAGCATTACTATGGAGATTCTCGGAGATATAAAGATGGTACCTGGAAACATGGTTTGGATTCCAGAGATAGAGACGATAATGTACCCTCAGAGCCTGATATAGATGACTGGGGAGATAATGATTGTAGTAGTTTTGACAATGATGATTACTCCTCTTATTGTTACACTGCAGGATCTAAGTTTTCCCATTCTACGGAGTTCATAAGCGATCACTGGATGATTGATTCCAGTTGTTCCAATCATATTACCCCTTTCGAAACAGATTTTACTGTTTTAGATGATGATACCAAATATGCTTGTATTGCTGATGGTACCTCAATTAAAATGATCAGACCAGGAACAATCCTTCTCAAAGGATATGACGACCGTGTCATTACCCTGACAGGAGTCTGGTTTTCTCCAGATGCTTCTTGTTGCCTACTTTCTACTAATCAGCTGGCCTTACAAGGCTATCAGATTATCATTGGCAAGACAACTGATGTTCTTGACGAGCAAGGCAACCTTGTGATTCGGGCAACTGCCTCATCACCTGATGATATTCTCCATTGGTTTCAGTTGGTTCTGATTCCACCTACTGGAGAACTTAACTCCTTGCAGAATGTATCTTCTTATGAACTTTGGCATCATCAAATGGGACATTGCTCAGACAATGCTCTCAAACACACTTCCTGTTCCACCTCTGGATTACCTTCGATCTCTTCCTGCCCAACCACCCCTTGTCCTGGCTGCCTTTTTGGCAAAGCCCATGAATGTCCTCTTGGTCCTTCCTCAAAGTGTTCTTGTTACAAACCCTCTTTTGCAACATAGCTTTAGTGCCGGTTTATCTTATCTAATCTTATCTAAGCGCGCGCCAATCTTATCTTATCTGCAAGCACCCAATCTCTATCTTATCAAGTCATGTGATCGAGGTCTAGACCCATGACATCACAAACACATTGTTAACGCATGGCACATAGCCTTGCCTTATTGTTAGCATGTGTGCACTGGTTTGCCGCATGTTTGCCTCATGGATCACATAACCTGTGCTTCTCATTGCAACCTCATGGTCTATTTAACCTTATATAGTTATAGTACTCTCACAATACGTCATACCTTACCAATCCCCTGCTCTAATGTAGCCTCATGTAGAACATGTGTTTTGTAGTATATAGTGAATGCAGCATCAGCCAGACTCCTCAGTCTGTTCTGGTTGATTCCCGCCATAAGCAGAGTCCCCCCCTCTAAGTCTTCATCTTTTGTGGTGACCTAGTCCATTGCCTGTATAGGTTTTGGCGTTGCCAACATAAGAGCAGACTCTTTTTACTACCTCACCACCCTTTCCTGCAACCGCATATCGTTGCACCACCCATTTATCGTTAGCACATTTTGCTATGCACCTTCGAGGCCTTCATTGCACCGTTTCTGTTTGAGTGCTATACTCAGATCCCAGAGTCAAGGGAGACCACTCACATTGAGTATAAAGAGAACCCTTGAGCAGATTACCCTCAACGGAAAGCAACCATCTCACCACTGCTGCACATATGCTGGTCTGGCGTAGTTTGTGTTTGCTTTGACAGGGTAGATCACATTCAAATGAACCCTTCTGTCCATGCAAAAATAAGGATCAATCCCTTAGCACAAAGTGGTTTAGTGCAGCGGACACTCTACCATGCAAAGAGTCAGAATCGCAATCTCTTCTGTTAAGATTCGCAGCCTTGGTGAGCTAAATCTGTCAGCCATAGCCAGGCAGATCCCAGTTCCTCGACTTCATTCAGTACGTGTATGGGGCTCGTGTACCCTATTATTGCTTTTCAGATCGATAGATCAGGTCGAGAAGGACTCTTTGTGAGATCCCCCCTGATAACAAGGTATGGGCTGAGCTCGTGTCTCAGATCTAAGATCAATTTTGCCGCCAGACATAATATCTAGTGCACATCGAGAATCAGTTGTTCAACCCCCAGTGCACGCTTCACCTTTGTTGGGCTGCTGGGCATAGACTTCAATCCCTCGACCAAAAATAGAGTCTTGGCAGATCTCTCTCCTTGATATATCCTGGTGACATTTCCCTCTTGTGGGAGCAACGAATTTTTTCCACCATCTCTTCGAGAGATATTTTTGCTTACAGAATCAATCAGTTGTTGGTCTCTTCATGAGTATCACCTGATAACCCCCCACTCCAAAACCCTTGTCCAACCACACTATGTCTAATGCTGACATCACCACACTGCTTGCGACATTGCAACAGCAAATATCCGATCAAAATGCTATAATAAATGCCTTAAATGCATCAGTCCGGCAAGCTGAAATAAGAGCCACTGCAGCCGAAAACATGGCAGCAGCTGGAACCAATAATATCACAACGCGAGTAGACAAGAAAGTTTCAGTTGTGCCAGACCCAGGCCTATATGACAGGTCATACAAAAAGTTTGATGAATGGACCACCAAAATGGAGGTCTTGATAGAAATGAATGGAGAAGCATATGGCTCCAAGAAAAACAAATGCCTTGTAACACTGTCTCTAATAGGGACCAAAGATGGAGCGGAGGACAAGAATGGTGTGGGTAATTGGGCCCGTAACCAAATGAACAAATACCAATGTGCAGGAGCATACCCTGACTATGTGGAGCTCATGGAACTCCTTAGGAAACGATTCTCTTTAGGGAATCACAAGGACATTGCCTTGAGGAAAGTCATGGCACTAAAACAAGGACAAAACTGTTGCAAACGCTAGTCGTCACTAGTTACTTTTTTGTTTTAGCACCTATAGCACCTATTTCTTTTCTTTCTTTTTCAATGAAGTCCAGAGCGCCCTAAATGTAGTACAAGCGCTCAGTCCTTATCTTATCTTATCACACCGCATTACATAAGCGGTCTAGACTTACACACACTCGGCGCAAGGCATGCTTCTCTTCCATTCTGCATAGCCTTGCCTCACTTTAGCCTCATGGTAAGCATAGCCCTGCCTCATTGTAGACACATGTAGTTTAGGGTAGGTCAGACACAGCTTGGTCTGTACGCATGTAGCAGTAGTATAAATACTGGAATGCAGCAACAGAACAAACTAGTCTTGTTCTTGTTGGATTCCCTTTGCCAACAACCCTCTTCTCTTTAGTTAAGTTTGAGTGCAGCACCTAGACTTCGTCAAAGGTCGCCTTCATTAGAACAAGACTAGCTCTTTCTACCTGCTGTGTACACTCAGACCCCAGAGTTAAGTGGAACCCAATTTAAATTTGAAAAATAGAAAACCCCTCATACTACCAGAGGTTAAAAGGAAACCCTTGAGCAGGTTACCCTCACTGGAAAGCAACCAGCTCCCCACTGCTGCATATACGGTCGTTCGCCATGATTGAATTGGTGGTATCAGATTTATTCGGTACAGATTCCCTTTTTGTGTAAATAAGAATAAAGTTGCTGGGACTGTTAGGACCCATGATAGTGCACTACACATGGATTGGCAGGATGAGAGGCTGTCACGGAACTTAGACCTGATATCGAGCTAAGCAGAATCGCGATTTCTTCCATAAGATTTGCAGGCTTACAGACCTAAATCTGTGCTGTAGCCAGGCATCCTGGTTTCTCCGACTCTCCCAACTCGCATAGTAGAAATTTTTTTTTTAGATACACCCATTTGGTGGTTGGTCTCTCCGTGAGTATCACCGAATAAAGTAGTAAAAACTGAATTTCCAAGGAGATATTGTAGAGTTCGTGTGTAGTAGCTTTAGCACCAAACCTGAATACATTCTTCCAAAAACAACTTGGTTACCAGCTGAAGTAGAAGAACCTGTCAGATTAAGTAACCTGTCAGATCTCAACAGTTGGCCTTATTGGCTCCGCAAGACATTTAGGAAATCTTTGATCGGACAAGGACCCCCAGTCACCGAAACATACAAAGCACATGGATACGAAGCAGTAGCTGTATTCAAAATAACACACCCCCTGCTTCCCCCACAAGAAATAATTGATCTCGATGGTGACTCTGGAAGAACTGCTGCAGTTAGTTCAGCAACTCAATGCCAAGCTAAACAACATTGTGGTGGAGAACTGAACACTGAAGGACCGACTTGAAAGAGCTGAAGATTATGCAGATGCCATAAAGACCCAAGCTGAGGAGGCTTGCTAGGACGTCACTAAAGGAACGGTATCGACCACCATAAACAAAAAGGTCACCATCATTTCTGATCCTGGGAATTTCAATGGGTCATATGGAAGATTCGAGGAATGGTGGATGAAGATGGAGGTCTACCTAAAAATGAATAAGAAGGCATACCCAAAAGATGAACACAGAACATATGCTGTGTTGGTCTGAATTGTGTCAACAAAAGAAAAAGACAAAAATGGAGCAGGGGCATGGGCTCGTAATGAGCTCAAGAAAACCAAAAACAAGGGCTACACGTGGCCCACCATAAATGAAATTGAAGCACATCTTCGACAATATTTCACCATGGGAAACAAGAAGGACTTGGCAGTTTGACGCCTCATGTCCATGAAGCAAGGGTACAAGGAGCATACCCAGACTTTTCTCACCAGGTGGATTGCCAATTATAACCAAGCAATGTGCAGAGATGCCATGGGGATCGCGCTCCTCAAACAAGAAGTAAAGGCGGAGGTCATGAAACTGATCTTCCTCCACAAGGCTCGGCAGAACACTGTCCCCGCCTACATAACAGTGATTCAGCAATATGCTGAGTCAATTGAATCGTTCGAAACACGCATGAAGGTGCCAACCCCGTGGAGTATGAAGAAGGAAAGAGACACTGATGCAATGGACATTGATGGCGTCACAACAGAATCTGGCAAAGGCCCTGCATGATGTTATAATTGTGGAAAGAAGGGCCACCAAGTACAGGAATGTTGTTCCCTGAAAAAGAATCAATGTGACAAATGCAAATTTGTCAATGGCAGGCACCATGCCAAGTGTGCCAAAAGGGTCAATGCCACGGAGACAACCGCAGAGACAAACAAAGGAAAAGAAAAGGAGGAAGATCTCGATGCTCGGATAGCTCGGATCGTAAAGGCTGCAATGAACCAGGGAAAAGAATAAACATAAGCTCACTGGGCAGTAACTCGCGTATAGAAAAAACAAAAAATAGTAGGATAGGTAGCAATAGTTCTTTTGCTTCAAATCTAAGAGCTCAATGCCAAGATAGTGCTGGCTCGTTTCATTCTTCTGTTTCTGTTTCTGATTTTGTAGTAGTAGATGAAATACCGCAAATATGTAGCATTACGATAGAAGAAAAAGAAAAAAATAAAGAACCTTTATATGATATGCGACAATTAGCTAGGATGGCTGTAGATAGTTCATATGTACTGGACAATTTTGTAGACTGGAATACCTTAGAAGATTCGCATTGTGGTAGCCCATCCGAATCAGTAACCGACATGGCGTTCTCAGAAGAGCGTGACCACCGGGAAGTGGTGCTTAATTTCATATGTACCAAGGAAAGCGAGGATTCTAGCCCAGAGGATCGCCAAGTCAGGACTATCAACCCTGACAAAGAACTCGCATTAAAAATAGAAATAAAACAAAACAACAAAAAAAGAGAAGCGTTAGCCCTGTTGAATAGTGGAGCCAATGGCACGTTCATGTACCTGAAATGGGCCAACAAAAATAAC
>JBBPMR010000793.1:0-14586 GCA_038090415.1 Rossbeevera mucosa | reverse complement strand
AAGGCGAGGGCGAGGGAGCAGCAGCGAAGGATGGAGGCAAGGACAAGGAAGATGGGGAGGGTGCCAAGGCGGTGAGTCTTGGTTCACATTGTTAATTGTGACTGACGGAAGTTGTTTGCAGTACCCTGACCGGGATAGTAAACGGGTGCTGGAATGTTTATAAAAGTCGTTGCGAATCACACATTCAGCCGTCGGGAGGAAGTTGTGACTGTTCAGATATACTGTGACATGCTTGATCAATATCTGTACTACTTTGATCGCGGGGCACCTGCTGTATGGCCTACTTTCTCTGAACTATCCTGACGCTGACGAGTGTTACAGGTTGCCCCTAAATTCATCGTGTCGCTGGTGGAGCTGATCACGTCCTCCATTGATACCATCACATGATCCAGCGACATTTTCGGAACACGCTCCAGTATATTCATTCGAAGAAGATGTCGGAGAATCCGGGACGGCGTGAGGAGGTGGAAGTCGTTGGAGCGTTTTTGAAGATGGGGATCACGCGGTAGTGACTCAGAGGCTGGTGGTTTTTCATACCGTATATTTTTGTTGACGCTACATACTTACATACCTGCACAAAATATGTGGTACAAGACAAAGTTCTCAGTGGGGTAAAAGTCAGAAGGACATGGTGCCCGTTGCGCTCGTCTATGCTGACAGAGAAGGAGAAACGTATGGCGTCAAGTTCAACGAGGCACACCAGTGGAAAGTACATGAGAGGGATGGAGCCGGATGAATTCGTGTTGATTAAATGGTATGCCGTTCCATTGAAGAGAAAAAAAGAAGGTTGTGACGAAGTGTGTGTGTGTGTTCTAGCTTCGATTCCGTGCAAGACGGGAGTGTGTCTATCCTCAGTCCGCATACTGCATTTGAAGATCCGAACAGCCCTGAAGGAGCACCTCTTAGAGAATCTATTGAGACGAGGGCGCTGGTTTTTTATGACTACTAGTACATCTATCGGAACAGATTCGAATTTCTCAACTATCACAATTTACCTGGACTCAAGACATATTCCTGATAGCACTGTGGGATGAGAACAGCGACAAAATATAACGAGCGCGAATCCAGGAATTTGTAGACGAACTCGGGGACTGTACAATTAGAGTCATTCTCTCCTGACGATCCACCAGTAAGGGAGAGTTATCTTTGTTGAGGTCTATTAGACCAAATATGAACAAGCAAACGCGTGACCGAATGATTAATCGGCCGAGCGTATGTCTCAGATAAGAGCTCCAATAATAGGAGACTCCTAGATTACTACGTAGTATGCCAAGTAGTTTTCTCGGTCATAAAAGAGACAACCATCCATAGGGGACGGCAGGCAAGATACATCCTACGCTCCGTCCCCGCCTCACTTCGTCTGAGCCGACTTTCCTCCGCCAATAAGCTTGTAGCCTCGTCAATCTTAACACCCACAGAATCAAACATGTGAAGTTTTAGTTGCTCATAAAACTAGATGTCATTTTTTTTTGTGCAAACGTCCCCATCGAACTTGTGTCCAGTCCCAACGCGCGCACGAGGGAGACAGGGAGACAGAGACAGAGCGAAAGCGACGTACCAACCTCACCGCCTTGTTAACCAAAAATCCTTATATACAGCGTAGCTCACCCAGGAACCACGTCATTCGTATCCCATAGTTTCCTTCCGGATCCGCCAACGCTGCAGAGAACAGGGCCGAACCTGAGTGGCGCCAAGCTGGCTCATGGGCGGATGCTTCTTGATGCGGCGCGAGTGGGCATCACCCACCGACCCCGGGCCACCGAATTTTGATCAAGCAAACGTGAGAACGATGGCCCTCGGGGATGGCTGACTAGAGAACCTGAACGTAGTACGCACCACGCTCACTCCATTCTTCACAACGTCGCCATGGGGAAAACAAAGAGCACGGGCCCATGAACGGTCGCCGGGTGGGAACTCGGAATAATCATAAACCTCCGTTTCATTCTCTACGAGAAACCTGCTGAAGCGGATGCAGACGTCGTCGAGATCGGCACTAGGACAAAAGGTTGTGTCCAGCTGTGGGTGTTTATTTTTGAGCTTGGAGAGGGGACTCGACCGGGGCGCGTCGACGGTGCTGAACGACGTCGGTATCAATATAATAACAACTGAGGTGGCAGTCTGGATAGGGCATAATAACCCTAACATTTTCTACGTTCAATCGCTCTCCAGAAAGGACGGCAATTGCAACTGAGGTGGACTTGGCTATTTTTTTTTCAGGGCGTCTAGTTGTTGGCCCAGCCCTTCGCAACGCCGCCTGTGGCATGAAACCAATTTCCACAGGTTAAAAAACTACCCGGCCGCGGGTAAGGGGGGAAAAGGTTGTCGTATGTACACCTGCCGGCCTAATACTGTGACTTACCTGCCCACATTTCATGATTGTCAGTTGTGCCTGGACACAAGGCCACTTGAAACATAGTGTTGACGTAATAGAATGGATCTGATGGCAACGCATTCACATGTCGTTCGGTTCCTGTGTCAAATGTTCCAATATTGATATCAAGGTGTGATTAACCGACATGCGGTAACATCGTCCACAGGACCAAGAAACTGGGGTATTTGCTCGTACGTATAGCGCAACGTACCAGAGCTACGACCACATACGATGCAAGGATAAGAATGACCGCCCGCTAGGACGGGTTATGAATGGGGGTATATGAACACAAGAAATAATAATGAGAAAAGAGGCCACGTAAAGCGACGAGTTTTTATATCAAGACCGGAGTAAACGACAAGACCGGCATGTGTTGACCGGCAGGCTGTGCGCAGATCATTCGACCTAGTCGCACCAAGGGAGATCGGTGGAAGCCGGAGTCGAGGTTGGGGGGATAGCTGAACCAGGGAGAGTGCCGCTTGGAGGTGGGGGAGGGACCTGGATAGAGGGAGCAACGCAGAGCACCTATATGGGCGTTCAATCGTGGAATACCGACTGGATAAACGGGGGATACTGACCTCGCCGACATACATGTTCGTGCATGCGTCGTTTAGCTGGGGGTTGTTGCCAAGTAACATGGTATCATTGATGCCGAACGCGTAGGAGACCATGTCACAGTCATCGCCGAGCTTGACGACATAAGTCTGGGTGCAGTCCTGGCCCTCCCAACCGAGACAAATACTCTGGCCGGGTGCGAGGTTGTCGCAGTTCTCGTCAATAATGCCATAATTGACTACGGCGACCTGGAAGCTAGCAGAGACGGAGGGTGAGCTCAAGAGAGAGAGAGAGAGAGAAGACGGACGTAGAGGCGTTCTGAGCGGCAGAGATGCTGTCGCAGATGTCTCCAGCCTGTACGGTGTATTGGCGAGTGCAAGTGTTCTGGGCGATGACGACTGTGGGGAACATAAGCGAATGCAGGGGCGCAGAAGGGGGAACGGTACGTGCGCGGAGCGAAGACGGCGGTGAGGGCGAGGGCGGCGAAGAACATGGCTAAAGGAGCGTCTGGGTGAAAAGAATGGACAAGAAAGTTGACAGTTGCGAGGAGAAAGAGATGGATATTTATATTTATTACATAATACTATTAAACACGGCGTGGTAGGCCGTCTCGTGTGGTGCCGGCTGTATGGAGTCGATCGTGTGCAAGTGAATTAACCCGCTCACTGGCGAGAATGTGTATGTCGAGTCTCTGCCGTACATCAGACCCGTCCCATCGATCCAGAATTGCACAGACCCACATTTGCCACTCCCCGACACCACCGCTCACCCGCCTCGTCCCAACCACGGTCAACCCGACGAGCACGCTCTTCTCCCGTACGTGCGCCGTCCCAGGTACAGCCACCCTCCGCATCTCGACCCGCAGATCAGAGTAGAGCGTCTTCATCGTGTGTCGGATAAAGACGGACGACGCCGTGTACAGCGCAAGGCCTAGTGCTCGCTCAGTGCCACAAGCAACGCTCACAAGTGTCGGACGCACCTTCGAGCGACAGCGTTCTTGGGAACGGCGGCGGCAACGCAACGGGTGGGGTGTACGTCAGGCGGATCATCCGGCTGTATATGCTCTCGACTGGCCCGCCGTCGGGCACGGCCACGTCCACAATCTCCGGTCTCGTCGGATCTATGCTCGAGACGAGCCCAGTCTGGAAGAACTCAGGGAGCGTCTGCTCCAGCACGTAGATCGCCCGTCCTTGGGTCGTCTATCAGCCCATCTCGGCGATGTGTGGGGCAAGACACACCAGTCCGAATCTCCCACTCTAGATCAGAAATATCTTCCGGCGGGTCGGGATCGCTGTGGTTCGGGGTAAACTTGGGGAACGGTGGTGTGTTCGACCGCAGAACGTGCGGCGCGGCGTGGCAGTGGGAGTGGGAAAGTGGTTCGGTTGAATGGCGTCTGGCATGTTCGTACAGCGTGTTCGTTGCACGCGTTTTCGAGAATAGAGAAAGATTTCTGCGCAATAAAAAGGTCGCTCTAAGGGGCTGCATAATGAATGTACAAGGGAAGAAGCTGCGTTTGTTTGGCAAAGGCCTTGGAAATAAACAAAGGCTGCTAGACCTCCTCGAGGTAACCCTGCACGATGAGGTGTTCGATGTCTGCCCGTCTAACCATGAATCGCTGTCCCTTTTGAAAGTCGATGCTCCCCAGCTCCGTCTGGATCACCCCGCAGTCCCGCACGACCCGCACCAGCACGTGCAGATCCTTGGGCGGTTGTGTGATGCTCGCCGTGATGTCCAGCTCGTTCGAAAATCCTGCCCGATAGTCCATCACCGATCCGTTGTATTCCCGTAGAAAGTCCACCTCGTGTGGCGACAGTTTACTACGCACGTCCGCGTTGCTGAGCAGGTGTGGCAGCGCACCACCGACTGCCCAGTACATCTCGCGGAGACGGTCCAGTCGGTGCTTGTGGTACGCGAGCAGACACCGCTTGTTGCGCAGGATCGCCGTCTGGTAGATGAGCATCGTGGGCGTGACGTCGGGCGTGTCCGCGACTCTGTCCAGCTCCCGTTGTTCTCTGAGGATAGATCGGACCAGCTCGCCGTTGTACTTGAGGAGCGTGTCGCTCGCCGTCGACCGACGGGACTCGAGCACGAGCTGCGTGGCGAGATCACCAAACTGGCGCGTATCTGCCATGGTGGCCGTGATGACGAGAAAGGGCTCTTCTTTGACAGCGACCACGATGGCCTCCCAAGACTCCCAGGACATTCAGTCCGCCACCACCGCCGTATCCTACACCTCTACCACACCCTCAAGCGCCCCCTCCGATCACAAAACGAGGCGGTACGACCGTCAGTTGCGGTGAGCGCATCCCGCCACCCCCGACGTCCCGCTGACACCAACCTCCGTAGACTCTGGGCAGCGAGCGGCCAGTCTGCTCTCGAGGCCGCCCGTGTCCTCGTCATCTCTGCCCGCGCAACCTCCACCTCCATCCTCAAAAACCTCGTTCTCCCCGGCATCGGCCACTTCACCCTCCTCGACCACGAGCCTGTCTCTCCAGCCGACGCGGGAAACAACTTCTTCCTCGACGGTTTCGACAGCATCGGAAACAACAGAGCAGCAGAGGCCCTTCGCCTCCTCGCCGAGCTCAACGACAGCGTCCACGGTCACGCCGACTCCCGACTGCTTGCTGCCATCCTCGACACCGACCCCGAATGGCTCGCGTCCTTCACTGTCATCATCGCCCACAACCTCGACAACGTGCTCCTCGAGCGGTTGTCCGCTTTTCTTTGGAGCGACCCCTCGCTTCCCCCTCTCGTAATCGTTCGCTCCGCCGGCTTCTTGGCCGAGTTCTTCATTCAGTTCCATGAGCACACCAGTAAGCATTCATCTCGCGATCGCGATCAATGCTGACCGAATAGCGAACCAGTCATCGAAAGCCACTCCGAAACCCGTCCATCCCTCCGCATCGACAAACCGTTCCCAGCCCTCCGCGACCATGCCTTGGCGCTCGACTTTGATTCAATGGACCCGACAGATCACAGTCACATCCCCTACCTCGTCATTCTCGTCCGCGTCCTCGAAGATTGGAAGAAATCGGTACGTCCAATCTCCATGCCGCCCACCCGAATCTCTCGACTCACCCAACTAGCACGACGGCAACCCTCCCAAGTACAATCAGCGCCAAGAATTCAAGAAACGCATCCTCGCCCTCAAAGTCAAGTCTGACGAGGAAAACTTTGATGAAGCCGAAGCCCAGGCGTACCGTTGTTGGACCGAGACCAAGGTACGCCTTCCACGACCCCTGTTGTCCGTCCTCGTCCCCAGCACGTCCGATACCAGGTGCCTCACGAGATCGCTGACCTTTTCAACGACCCCGCCATATCGCCTGAAGCCCTCCGTCAGAACCCATCTTCTTTCTTCCACCTGCTTGCCGCCCTCAAGGAATTCACTGACCAGTCCGAGACGCACACCCTCCCGCTCACGTCCACCTTGCCCGACATGAAGGCGAACACGGCCAACTACATACATCTCCAAAGACTCTACAAGACCCGTGCAGAAGAGGAGAAGCGGGCGTTCAAGAGCCATCTCCGCGCTCCAGTGGACGATTCTCTCGTCGATGTCTTCGTCAAGAACGCACATGCGCTTCAGGTCCTCCGAGGGAAACCATGGGGTACGTTCGATCGCGACAAGGCCGCACTGGGTGTGTTTTCTTGGATGTATTGCACCGATTGTTATCTGATCGAGACTGGATTCACAGCCGATGCGCTGGCGTCCCAGCCCAGGGAAACTGCCACACACCTCGCACTGTCCGCCTTGTTTGCGTTGCGAGGGGACGGAGACGATGTGGGGTCACCTCCGTCTGCCGAACGCCTACGCCAACAGATACAGCGCACCGTCGGCGATGACGTGCAACTACCCGAGGCGCTCGATGACCCCATAGGCGAGCTGTGAGCATCCTCATACTGCGTTCGTGGCGTCTCACTCTTCTCATTCGCGTCAGGGTGCGTGCCCCGTCCGCCGAGTTGCCGAATACGGCTGCGTTCCTCGGAGGCATGGTCGCACAGGAGACGATCAAGATGATCACAAAGCAGTACGTCCCCGTCAAGGGCCACTGCGTCATCGATCTCATCGATACGTGGACGGGCGTGGTGGGTGCATGAGTACGAGATGTAATGTGTGTGTACGTTAGAGGAAGGATGGACGTCTTGTTCTTGTACGGTAGTCTAGTCATTCAATCCGTGGTGAGATGGGGATGGGGCCACGGTGACGTATCAGGTCAGGTCCACAAAACGATCGCTGGTGGATCATGATGGGACAATGACGCATGTCCGTCTCCCACTGTGCGTGTTGTTGTTAGTGATGCATCGGTCCGGTCCTGAACTCCGGTCCGAACCGAACTTTTGCTGAACCGAACGTTGGTCCGGTTCAAAGTTCAGCAGGAGCGCCGAACCGAACGTTTGTGTGAGGTTCAGAACGCGTTCAGAACCGTTAACACCCGGTGACCCTTTACTTAAGGAAATCAATATAGCCTTCAACACTTCTTACCGGTGAACTCGGGCATGTTGGCGTCCGTGCTAGCAAGACAGAAGTTCAACATGAGTAATTTGGCTACCATCCTGCTGATCATCCAACGAACTCCCAAAAACTTGCTTTGTGGAACTTGTTGCCATGACTCCATATGCACCTTTATCTCCCCAAACTCGATCTTGATGCTAACAGTAAATCGTACCTTGTGTATAAAGCTGTCCAAGTCAGCAATGTGATTCAAATCACTGACTCCAACACTCAGCAATGCGCACTTGGTCCTGATGGCCAGTTACTGGATGGATGCAGCTCAGATTCAGCTCTTCCATGATCCAGATGACGACATCCCACTCGTGTCAGGTACCGGTACTATGACTGGGATTAAACTACGTATTCCCCTTTCTGTGGCAGAGACTGCAGGTAGTCGTCGTGTTCACTGTGTTTCCAAACCATCCCAGTGCCTGGTTGATCCTGCGAATGTTGCTGGTCCTTCTCCTTCTCATGCAAGTCAGAGTCATGCCATTCGTCCATGACGGCAAACGCAAGGCTGCATGTGCTGAGCTCAGCAGTGAGGCAGAAGCATGCCTGCCGACCTCTGAGTCCACTCAACTCTGACCCCAACCTGTCGCAAGAGGCCCTCACCTCACCACAACCCATGGTGGCGACGAGTTGGATGACAAGGGGATGTCAGCTATACAGCCTTGGGTGACATGGACCGTGCTGTGAGTCTAAGTGTACGTGTACATACAGTATGACATGGAATTTTGACTGATGCAGTTGTCGCCTGACTCGGAGGCAATGGCTCGTCTGAAGTGGTTGAACGCACCACAGATGTGCAATTGATGTTTACACCAGGTGAGCTGGTTGATCCAGGTACGCAAAACAGGTTCGGTTCAGCGTTCACAAATTCTCTCAAAGAACCGGACCGGACCGGACCAATGCAACACTAGTTGTCGTCATCCAGGGGACGCCGAAAGACACCTACGGGTACAAGTGATGGCGCTTGCTTTCGAGAGCGACGTACGTACCACTTGCCTCGGGGGAGTAAGTACGGAGATTCTGTGGCTTCTCGGTGCTCGGGTTGTCGTGGAAACTGGGTTGGGGATATAACGTGGAGTGAGGGGAGACACAAATTTTCCAGTGCGCAGTTTTTGATGAAATGCTCGGGTGTGGGTTGGACCGTGCTTGGCGGCATTACTATTACCACTTACTCCACCTGGCAACCCCCGACTTTCTCAAGCTCAGCCTTGAATGATAAGTGCATGTGGAAATGATGATGGAGAGTGCCTATCGCACTTGGTCCGCTGAGCGTCGTTAATTCGAAGGTGTGTGATTTCCCTCATCATCTGCGAGGATCACGGTGCAGTAGTGGTCGAAGAGTGTTCTGTGGCTGGCGTCGAGGATGCTCTATAGTACATAGTAGTAATCATGATAGCGCCAATTTCTGTTTCTGTCAAAAGTTAGCAGTTCAGTACGGGTAGTATCAGTTGTCACGAATGTGAATTCAAGCAAGTGACATATTGGAACAGTAATGAATCGACGAGAATGAAGAAATCAGTAAGCTCGCTGCTTCCCTTTAGTAGGTGAAGCGCTGATACGAATCCGTTTGTGGGGACTAGAGGGTAGCGCACTCGGTGGGCGTAAAACCATAAGCCTACGCAAAGAAGGAAGGTAATGATGTTTTTTGGTTTTCTTAACGAAAATATGAGTGTATGCAAAGTGTACTTCTGCGGTCGCACCGCAAAGCATGGTCTCATATTTAGTAGGAGGTATGAGGTTGTTCTCCCTATCATAAGCCGGGAGAGGGCAGATATCATGCGAAGTCAAGAGCCCAGTAAGGTGCGGTTTTGCACGGGCTGAGACTGGCCACGATTCCATTGCAAATTCAGGGCCAAGCGCATCGTCCGCACCATTATCGTCCATAGTATCTGAAACTTATGAAGCCTGAGCGAACGGACGAAGCGCCGAAATATTTATATTCACCAGATTCATCATCCGTCAACCAGACACTCTCTTCCTTGTTTGACTCATCATCCGTCGTCCGTGGCTATGAAAAGCAAATCAGAGTAGTGTTCAAAAGGCGTAAGTTAACAGGAATATACTTCAAAAAGAGCATGCGTCAGTTTGAATTGATTCTTGCCTAGGTGATTGACGACAGCGCCATAGGATTCAGTCCCTTTATCGTGTGCGATAATCTTTTCGAGACGACGTAAAGTGTCAACACATCGATCAAAGTCCAATTGAGCGAATTCAAAATCAGGGTGGGATGGTGGTCCGAGATGGCAGCTCATTTTGACATCCTGGAAATGACTGTTGAATGGATTGTTGGGATTATAGTTTGCATCCGGAGCAAAGAAAAAGTCATTGCGACAGATCTGAAAAACTCCACGTAGGATGAACTCCTGGTCGTTATCTTCTTTAAGAACGAGGATGTCCGAGCCCTTCTTAGCTTAGCACGAGCGCGTGATTTAGTAGGGCATTCCATAGAGTAAACACAAACAGACTGGTACCTGGATGGTATTCGACACGCTGAACAAATTCTTGACTTGCAACGTAGCTAGAAGCCATTTCTGGATTCAACAGTCGGGATTTCACAGCGGTCGCAGAAAGGGTGTCAGGGGTGCCGTTTGCTGTGAACGGAGCAGACGACCCCGCAGATTGATTAGGAGGAGTAGATGGACGTTCAGAATCGGGGTGAGCACGTTTAGCTGGCATCTGGGTAGTGGTTGGGTGGCAAAGAATAAAGAATGGAAAAAGATGGAAGGGATGGTGTTTATTAAGGATGGCCAGTAACTAAGGAAAGTTATGTGCATGTGTTGGTCTCGGATAAATACCGAGAGAGTTGGGTATGAGATTTCAACACGAATGATTGTGCGGCGCATAGTCGTCAGATGGAAGTAATGGAAAGATCGTGCATGGTGATATGGGCGGATCAAATCCATTTGATGTGACAGTTACCTGCATGATGAACGTAATCGGCATATCGGCTAAGTTAAGGTAAGTCAGATTGGAGGTCGATGATGGCAGGGAAGACAGTACGGCGCAGTGATAAAAGCGAGAAAGATACGTGACAAAGATTATGAGCAGACATGATAATCCCTCGTCGCTCGTTTGAACGCGTAGTTGAACGAGAGGGTGTCGTGGAGAGACACGTTTTTCTAGTGCGCAGTTTTTGATGAAAGTATAAAGAATCATCATGGACAGCAGGATGACGTGCGGTGGCAGTGTCAGTCATTCAGAGCGTTATACTACCAAGTTATACTATACGTTATAAATACCATCAAGTACCAATGCAAAGCGACAACTCGGGTTTGTCGAATCCCACATCCTTTCCTCGGATCATCTTGATTGACCGCCTTCGACGCAGAATACAAGGAGGCATTTGCCCTCTTCGACAAGAAAGGCACCGGTGCCGTACCGAGGGAGACGCTGGGTGATCTCATTCGTGCACTCGGTCAGAACCCGACG
The DNA here is from genome assembly GCA_038090415.1 of Rossbeevera mucosa. NCBI lineage: Eukaryota > Fungi > Basidiomycota > Agaricomycetes > Boletales > Boletaceae > Rossbeevera > Rossbeevera mucosa. Next base: position 3,730 of record JBBPMR010000793.1, on the reverse strand, counting down.
CAGGCCGAGGTCGCAGAGATCATTGCTTCGGCACCGCGAGAAGTGGACTACAAAACGTTCTTGACCATCCTCAACCGACCAGACGGCTTCAAGCCTGCAGGAACGCCAGGTAGGAGGATATCCGTGTCACGATCCGAAGGAACGCTCACTGAAGGTCACCGTAGAGGAGTTCATTCGTGGATTCCAAGTGTTCGATAAGGAGGGAAACGGTTTCATTGGCGTCGGAGAGCTCAGATATGTGCTGACGCAACTGGGGGAGAAGATGTCGGACGAGGAGGTGGATGAGTTGCTCAAAGGTGTACAGACCGGAAGGTATATCGCAATCCTTTCTTGCTCACCTCTGTCTGACGTTTCTTTTAGTGATGGCAACATCAACTACGAATCCTTTGTCCGCACGATTCTAAGTCAATAGACAAGATCTCACACATCATCTCGCCATTCCTCACTTAACCTGGCACATCTATCGCTGAAAATAGGAAGATGATCGCTTTGTTATTCTCTCTAATATGACAAGGCTGCTTGGACTTTCTGATCAAATTGTGTACTCGATTCGCCAATCTATTCCAAGTAAGACCGACACCGTTTCACGCCAGCCATAAAAGAAAACTTTCCACCGGCCCGTTGAGGGCCCAAGGTATCCATTCTATAGTAACTACAGAAGTGATATGGTACATGGATATGATCGCGTACAACAATCCGACGCAAACCGACATACTGTTGCAGTCAATAAATCCTCTTCAAAGGAGATAAGCATCAAATCCACGCACGTAGAATAGGTCGTGTCCTCATCATTCAGAATCATTAGGCGGCCAATCTAAACTCGAGCACCGCGGACTCGGCGAGATCATACACCTTCTCCAACCGCAGTCCTGCCGCGGCTCTGTAAAACAGTCCGTCGTTAGCAAATGCTGACTCAACCAGAAGAAGGGGCAACAGCTCACCCCATAGCAATCGATTCGTCCAGCGTCCTCTCCTTCGCGTTGTGAATAAGCAACATGTTCATGTCCTGTTGATACATCCGATTGTTCCCATTTCCAAAGTTAGGCAACAACGGTTCGGGGGCAACATCTGCACCATACGATTCCGCATTAGGAGTGCGGCTGGCAGGCGTCAAAACGTAGTCGTCTATTCTCAGCACAATAAATCAGGTCAGGCAGATAACACAAAACATGCATGAACGCACGGATAAGTAATCGACTGTGTGGGCCCAAAGCATTTTTAACGTTCCTCAGGATGATCGTAGCTTCGGCGTCAGGCCAATCGTGAATGATGTTGCGGAGCTGAAACCATGATCGAACAGTCCGGGGTAAAAGGAGCGGGCATGGGCACGCACGTAGTACGCGTCCTGGCCTGGGACAGGACTTTCTTCGAAAAAGTTGAGGGGAATGAATTCAACTTGCTTGTTCTGAAGCGCTTCAGGTGCATCCTTGGCCCAGACCTGTGATTTTGGCATGAGAACGGTCATATTGGATGTACTATAGTTGTCTCACATCCTTTGCTTGAACCAGGACCTCGGGCAAGTCTTGATCAATGATTTTCAGGTGTGGGTACATTTTCGCAAGTGGCAGGGAGAATGTCCCAATACTGGCACCGACATCGCAAACAGTCTTCACCTCATTCCATGGATAGTCTGTGAAGTAATAATGTCGGCCAGGACAAAAATAAGGGAACTACACTTACGGTTCAAAACCGAAAGAGAACCCATAATGTGACCAAGTCCAGTCATAGCTCTGTGATAATTCTACTCCAGCATGTGAGAAATAAATCCATGAAATGACTAATAGACTGCTCACCTCTCGTCTCTCGGCCTAAGTATATCACAAAGTGGGAAAAAAAGGTATCGCACACTGAGTCAAAGACATCAGAAATGAAACTCACATCCTGCTTCATCCACTCGAAGAAACCACCGTTGAAACCCTTTTTTTTCAACGCATACATCATGGGCGCCTTCTCCGGGTGATAACTTGTCGCATACTCTGGGTTTGTCAACGTGTCGTACAACGAGGCTGCAGCTTCAGAGACATCTTGGACTTCAATACGCGCCAGAGCACCCGGGCCGGAAGTCGAAAGTGTAATGAGCGAGATACGGTTGTTGGCAAAGGTGTTTGGCGCAACTGGGATTGGAGACAAGTCACGAAATATCAGAGACACGTCAATAATAAAAAGACGTCATTATCAGTTACCTTCACTGAAACACCCCTTGGTCGCAAGGAGTCGAAGTATGCGAGTCAGCTTCCCCTTCTCCAAGTCAACCAGCTTGGAGAGCTCGTCGACGTGGAGGCCCTTTGGATAGTTTGCTAGCACATCTGCGACCTTTGCGCGAAGAACGACGCCTACACATGCCCACTCAAAAGTCATGGAGATCTTGAATGAAAAACCGTTCAGGCATGTCATAATTCAGAACCCTCCAACGTTCGACTTACGTTCATGAGTGTGTGCTGCGGCGGAGCCAATGACGCACATAGCTGCTGGCAGGAACCCTCGAGTAGCCTCACGGCTTTCTTTAGTGTAAGGGGATCGTTTGCGAAGTCGATGGGGTGATAATCCTTGGAGTGAATCGTAGGGACTTCATTGCCACCTTTCTTGTACTCGTTGATGGCCTGGCGAGCAGACGTATTGATTATCTCGAGGAGTGCTTCGAGTTGGGCTTCACCGGACATGGTTGGTATGCAAGCGGAAGAGAAGATAGGAAGAATGGTACTGCGAAAATTACCACTCCTCAGACTTTAAACTCTAGCTTGGTAAACGGCCGGAGGAACCGTGTGAAGTCGTGCCGAGTAAATCCCAGTGCTTTCTTACAGAAATACACGGAGAGTGGTCATGTTGCACGTCCAGTTACTCAAGCACGACATTTGAGTCTGCATGAATGCTCGAATGATGTATGTGGAATCCCAGGAATGGGAAACACACAGACAGTGGCCTGTCTTATTCGCTGGTTTTGTCTCACAGGAAGCAAAGCTGTGGACGTGAAAGCGACTTGAAGTACTAGCTGAAGCTAATTTTGGACGTGATTCCAAAGCCGCAATTGATTCCGAAGCTCAGTTGTGGGTTCTACCACCGGCCCATTAAATATGTTTTGAAAGATTGACACGTTACCTGTTAGAATAATGTTGGTTTATCAATCAGCCGTCTTTCTGTGCACATTGCGATAAGGAGGAGCTTTGCGATGTCTAAAAATTGTGGCGTCGGGACGGTGATCCGGCCCGTGGGATATTAAAAGGCTCACGACGATAAGAGTCAGAACTCAGAACTTGAAGGGCCACCCTCCTAACCAAAGGGCAGCCTGGATGTCAGTAGCGACTGCGTGGCGCGAGTTCAATCGGCTATCATTAATGTAATTGGTGGACGCACCTAGTAGAATAGTTCGTTCTGCTTCGGTCCACCTGGTCGACTGAAGCCTTAGATTGAAAAAAATAATGCATGCACAAATTGGCTAGCCAGCAAGGGCAATGCTAGGCTAGGAAAAACAGATGCTTGAAGGAGGGACTTTGAGTACTAAAAACATCTTGTCGAACCGTCTGACTCAATCAGAATTCCAGCATGTAGTACAGTTGATATGCTCACAATGCATATGCTAGCGATGCATATCCATTCTATTGCATCAAATTTCGTCGGGTCCCGAGTCGGGCCCTGCCAAAAAGTGTGAAATTTTGCATATTGCATAATCATTCAATAGCGACAAGTACATATGCACTATGATGGAGCTACGATGGCAGGTAAGACCAAGGAT
>JBBPMR010000792.1:0-14593 GCA_038090415.1 Rossbeevera mucosa | reverse complement strand
TCATGAATCACGGTGAGTATTGAAGCCTCTGGACCGCCGACATAAATGAACGGGATTCAGTATTGTGAACCACACTGGCGATGCAGTCCGTAAGTGGTTCGATATCAGACAAAATAATTGAATGCCCCGATTGGAAACCGGGATGTGGACATCCGTGATGTTACAGACATTCACAATGACCAACAGTACGTCGTGTACAACCACCACTACCGTTTCTGAGTAAATGCGGCAATGCGTCCGTCATGATCCATGTATGACAGCAAGAACCTTGCAACGGCCTGTGCCAAAACCCAGACTATCATAACGGTCGGACACGAGAGAACCCTATCACGTTGAAATGATCGCAGGCATGAAATTTAAAACCGCTTTCCCCCACGCTTGATGGGTTGACGGGGCCCAAGAGCAGAGGGCCCCGCCCCTCTCTTGACAGGAGCAGGCTTTTTCCCCAGTTCATCCTTGCTATCCTCGTCCGAAGAGAACGCAAGGGCTTTCGGCTTCTTCTTCACGGGTCGCGCGGGGGACGAATCCGTATCAGACGGTGGAGCCTTTGTAGCGCTCCGGCTCCGAGAATTGCCCGAGTTATACGGAGCTTCGCGTTCGTTTTCCCTTGGTGGCGTCGGCGACCGCATAGGTATATCAGGTGGCTGATCTACGCCGGACGTTAGCCGTGATGGCTGGACCAAGACATCGTCTTCTGGTTCTGTGGCTGAGCCGGAGTCTGCAGTACGTTTGATCGGAAGAGGGCTCGACCTTCGCGAAGGTGCAATACTTGCTCTTTTGGAGCTCGTTAGGCCATCACGACGATCCTTGGTGTTCGATCAGCCATGCTGGGGGCTCGACCCGACGTATACTCACATTTGGTTCCAGCGTGGATATATGCATAGTTTTGAGGGACTCAAACGACTTTTTTAACTTTGGAATCGGCTCGGTCGGGAGCAGTACCGGAGAGATGGCATCAGTCGATACATTGGCTATAGATAAGGTATGTAAGAGAGCGGCACGATGGAGAAGTATGAGCGACCCACGCGGGTCCGAAATGAAATTGAACACTGCGGTTATGCGCCTAATTGTCGTGGCCAGACGCGGTTTCGACAATGCATTCTTAACGTGCGTGTCGACCGCTCTACGTGCGGTTCGCGCAAGCTTGTCTATGGCCTGAAAGCAGAGGAATACGGAAGCCAATCAGAACGGAAACGCTGTGGGTGCGCGTGGTTGGGAACGGTTTTTACCTTGTCGAGATCAGTGGGAGAAAGATCACCGACGACGTCTGGAGATGAGAACGCGAGATGGTTCGATGTTATCATAGGCAAGATAAGGTGCTTTGATAGAATGTCGGCCGATATTTTGTAACCGACGAATATGGTTTCCCAGCGCCACTTGAACGTGTTGCACTCTATTTGAAAGGCAAGATCCTTGCAATATCGGGAATTAGTGGTGGTTAGATAGCCCATGAGCATCGGAGAAAGAGTACCCCAAATTTAGGCTCGACGACTTCAAAGGAGAGGTCCGGTATGCCGGCAAGAGTATGTGCACGAGACAATAGATCAAGGGAACGTGTGCGCCATCCCTCTTCCTGATCGTGGTCGAGGGACGGAGAGTCGGCCCGTTTGTTACATTCACGCCACCGCCGTGCAAACTGGTTTGTTGACAAGGCTGGAAAGGAGTTCGATTGAGTAATGAGCGACGAAGAAGGACCGACCTTCTACCCAAGTGAGTTTTGTGTCAGTGATCATGATGGAACAGGTGAGATCCACTGTCGAAGAATGAAACTTCTGTCCAATGAGAGTTGTGGCAGAGTGCCGTTGAGGGTGTGATGAAAACAAGCGAGAAAGCACGAACGATGAGATAAGGGGTGGATGTTTTGGGGTCTACTTTGATGAGCCATTCCTTCGGAAGAAGGAGATCCTGTAAGAATTATTATTATGAATGTATCGCGGAAACAGCACACTTGCCTCGTTGAAGGAATCCATGCAGAAAGGGATGGATCGGAGTTTAAATTTGGAGTCCACTGCGACGCTCTCTGGCAGATCATGGGCAGCGAACACGGGCAGAATTGCGGTGATGACCCTGATTCAGAGCGTTGCATTCCCGTATGGCATCCACTGCGGCTCAGGGTGCTGCAGACATCCATCCTGCACAAAGATCTCAGGCTTGCAGTGCTTGATGCTTACGAAGAGACGCAAATTGGACGCGATGTCGGTGCTGTGGGAAGCGAGACGCCGAGGATACGACTGAAGGAGATGGCGGTGTCGAAGCTGCATGCGACGATGTTCTGGGATAAGGCAAGAAGGGAGTGGGCGGTGGTGGATATGGGATCGAAGCACGGGACGTTCGTGCAGTCCGGCGACGTCGAGCCTGTCCGACTCTCCCCTCCGCGCACGGCGAGTATACCACGTCCGCTCCACCACCTCGACCGACTGATAGTCGGTAGCACCACCTTTCTCTGTCACATACACGAGGACGGTGCGCCATGCGACGAGTGCACGTCCACCGGCCAGGGCGTCATTCCCTTGTTTGCCGTTCCCAGGGAAAGAAGCACTGCGGAGAAACGGCCCGCGGATGTCGTTCCTACGATGGACGTCAAAAGGGCGCTGACCTCCCTCAAACACACCCTGCTCGCGCGACACCCGGTCTCCACACCGTCCCCAGCATCCTACCTCGACCGGTCCGCACGGCGACGTGCCATGCATCCCACCTCCCAGTTCGATAGCCCTGGCGTACCGAGCCCATCGTCTCACGAGCCCCCGCGCGCCCCGTCCGCGGTGATAGAAGAAAATCCCTCCGTACCACTACCACTACCAGAACACAACGTCGGAAGGCAGCTTCTGTTGAAGCAGGGATGGCAGCCTGGCACCGCACTCGGCTCAGCAACGGAAGACGGGCTGGTGGAGCCGATAGAGGTCCACCCGACCGCACACCGTGCTGGGCTTGGGATGCGCCACAGTGGTAGTAGATAGATAACAATTGAATGAGACGCGACGCGACGTGTCTGTTTTGGAGTGTTTTTTTGGGATCACGTGCGTGGTTCGCGTTGTACTTACGCGACAATTCCACAAGTTCAAGTTCAAGTTGAACTCAACGTCGACCGCGGCTGACACTTTTTTTTTTTTTTCTTTCTTCCTTTCTTACTTCCAACATCCAACGTCTCAGTTGACATGGCCAACAATGTCCGTGTAGGTCGACACCCGTCCGCTCCTTCATGCATGCACTCACCCATCGCGACAAGCTATCGGCTAGAACTCGCATCGGCACACAACGCAAGGTAAATGGCGATGAGAATGCCACCAGCAGACACCTTCGTCAAGGCTCGGGCGTCACAGCCGCCGGTACTTCGCGCGCGTCCGCCATCTTGAACGGTCTCAAGGGCGGCTCACAGCGACCCGCCCTTGGTGAAGTCACTACCGCCGCGGTCAACCGCAAGGTCAGTCGACGGGCGTTTCATCCAACACAACCCGCTGAATCCCGCCCTTGAAGGATGTCATCAAAGGCTCTGCAAAAGAAAGCCTCAAGGATAACGCAGAACAGGGAGTGAAGCGTACCCGCTCCTCATCGCTGGCAGCCGCTACCGGCCCACAACGCATCCCAGCGGGTCCTGGTCGAATAGAGAATGCCACTCGCACATCTACCGTACGCGCTCATAGACCATCCGTCTTCAAACGGATGTCGCGGCAGGAAACCGCTGTACCAGTAGCCCTCCCCACCCAGGTCGTCGAAGAGAAAGAGATCGAAATGGATGTCGAACAAGTTCAAGATTCAGAGTCAGAGCTCGTCGACATGCTCCAAGAGAAGGACGAACAAGACATGGTAGGAGTCCAAGAAACCCCCGTCGGCAACGAAAATATCCCCGAATCTGATGTCTCTGGGCCCAAGTCTCCACGTATCTGGCCAGATGTCGACACCGAAAAGGCCATGAGACACTACAAGCAGGTATCCGATATTCAGCGAACTTACCAAGACGAAGTTGATATCTTTGACACCACAATGGTATCCGAGTATTCGGACGAGATTTTCAAGTACATGTCGGAACTCGAGGTGAGCTTTCACCCGTTATTCGACACTTTCCCCGCTCATTAGTTTCCGACAGGAGGATGTAATGCCCAACCCCGATTACATGGAGGGACAGAACGAGATTACCTGGTCCATGCGACAGACCCTCGTCGATTGGCTCCTTCAGGTGCACCTGCGTTGGCACATGCTTCCAGAGACCCTCTGGATCGCCATCAATATCGTCGACCGTTTTCTTACCAGGAGGGTCGTCTCCCTCGTCAAACTTCAGCTCGTCGGAGTTACCGCTATGTTCATCGCCGCAAAGTATGAAGAGATTCTGGCACCGTCAGTCGACGAGTTCGTTTTCATGACCGAGAACGGCTATACCAAGGAAGAGATCCTCAAGGGGGAGCGCATTGTCTTGCAGACCCTGGACTTCAAGGTCTCGCAGTACTGTTCTCCATACAGCTGGATGCGAAAGATTAGCAAGGCCGACGACTACGACATTCAGACAAGGACACTGGGCAAGTTCTTGGCCGAGGTTACCCTGTTGGACCATCGCTTTTTGAGGTGCAAACCGAGTCTCATTGCAGCCATCTCGATGTACAGTGCGAGGAAGATGCTCGGTGGTGACTGGGTGAGGACTCTTTTCTTAATATTCCCCCGATAACTGATCATGTGATTTGTCCCCATATAGAACGAAGCATTTGTTTATCATTCTGAGTTTGTCGCCGAACATCTGGAACCCGGTCACCAGTGGATCTGCGAGAAGGTTCTGGAAGACAACTTTGTCCAGCAATACGTCTGTCAGAAGTACGCCCACAAGAAATTCCTCAAGGCATCACTCTTCGCTATCGAATGGGCCAAGAACAACTCGAGTCGCGGAGAGGAGGTTGAAATGATGCTCAAGAAGTAAACCGCAGCTTCGTTCGAGCGTTGCTCAGTATCTCGCACGACATCTCCAGTTTTATCTCATCCTGTGCTCGACATCCTGTTTCCAATCCTCGCATTCATCCGCAATCTCAATGTCTGATTATACACTCTAGTCTCATGTCTTATCTGCCTATGTGATACTCTTGCCTTGCTATCTCTCCATGCATCCCCTCCCCCTACATCTTTCCATCATCTGTTTGCTGCTACGCATTATTGCGAAACACATCGTATCCAACTAATTGCGTATACATGCTGGTTTTGCTTCTGCCATTGCTACCCCGCACCTATCCTCGGCATTTGTTCGCAGATAACTGTATGTCATGCACCTCTCTCTCGTTCCCTCCCTTTTCTGTCCTTGGTTGTTTTGTTTTCTCCTGTGTTTAACGGTTTTTTTATTTTCATATCATTACTGGTTCACCTTATTCTCCACGGCTTGACATTTGCGGGCTTCTTATTCCGATTGGGTTATGTATTGATTTACCTGAGCGCTTTCTACATGTTTCCTGTGCGCTCTGATCTCGAATAGCTCTTATGGAGCCGTTTTCCGCATCACTGTAGCACGTAGTAGTTGCCGGGTGCCTACTCGTCTCGTCATCGTCTCATCAATAATTATTATTCTCCGTCTTGCCCATTGTTGCACGAACCACTGCATCTGAATACAAAAGGTGTAACATCCGAACTAGTACTGTGGTACAGGAGGGGGAGGAGGAGCCAATCCTCCCTGTGGGGGCATCATGCCAGGCGTGAATCCAGGCGGTGGCGGAGGGGGAAATGTACCGGGCTGGAATATGGGCATATTCGCTGGCGGCGGCGGCACCTGAGACATTCCCATCGGCATCCCCACTGGGGCACCCATCATAGGCATCGGCTGCTGAGACGTAAACCCGGGCGGTGGTGGTGGCTGCGCCAACGCGCCTGCAAACTGGCCCTGGTACGGTCCTTGAAATCCTGGCATGGGGGGTCGAGCACCGAACCCCATCGGGGCAGGAGGTGGTCGAGCGCTGACGGGCAGCGCGTTGTTTTTCCGGGCTTGGGTGGCGAGGAGACGTTCTGCGGATGTACCGTGCCGTTCGCCCTTTCCATCCTTCTTGAACGCATATTGTACCGTGATGGCCTTGTTCATGAGGAATTGGCCGTTCATCGACTCGACGGCTGCGTCGGAGGACTCAAAGTCGGTATACGAAACGAAGCCGTAACCCTTTGATATTCCCGAGCCGGGGTCTCGGGCGATCTGGACAAGGGGGGACATGAACTACATATACATATGAGAGCGAGGGACGCACCTTGGCCGTCGTAGCCATGATACCGAACGCACTGAACGTATCGTACAGTAGCCGCTCGTCGACGTTGTCGTCCAGGTTTCCGATAAAGAGGTTCGCACCGACATCGAGTTGTTTTTTATCCGAAGATGCCTGTGTGCGCACGAGTCAAACGAAACGTCGCCGTCGTCGCGCGGGCACGCAACACACCTTGTTGACACGTATGGGCTTTCCCCAGAGTTTAATTTGGTTCATGATTTTGCACGCGTATTCGGCGTCTTCCTCCGTCAAGAATTCGCAAAAACCGTAGCCCTGGTGGGCCATGGATACACGGTCCTTTGGTAGATGTACGTTGACTGTAAAGTATTAAAACTAGAGGATGAAATGGAAGAGCCGTCGTACCTACAGGCCCGGCTTGTAGCATAAGTTCCCATATTATCGCGTCCGTGACTCGCTCGTCGAGATTGCCCTAGTAGCAATGAGGAACTACGAATGGATTAGAAGAAAGGAATACGTGCCAAGTAGACCGTCGCCTCTTGATTCCGGTCGTCTTGCGGTCGAGACATGGCAGTTGATTGATATGTTCACACGTGATTTCTTGCCCAATTCATAAGACTAGGTCCGGGTAACATTCACATTCAAAGAATGTCCAGGCTCTCATTCAAAGACCACACCGTCGTCGTCACCGGTGCAGGCGGTGGACTAGGAAAAGCGTACGTTTCTCTCCGAGAACTTGCGTTACGATTACCGACGTTCTTTTCGAAGCTACTCTCTCTTGTTTGCATCCCGCGCTGCGAATGTGGTCGTGAACGATTTCAATGCGGAGGCGGCGCAGAAGGTGGTCGACGAGATCAAACGGAGTGAGTTGCTTGTCGGGTCCATTCGCTCATGCTCATCGGATCTCAGCGGGCGGCAGCGCTGTGGTGAACACGTCTTCGGTGACCGACGGCGCGGCGGTTATAAAGAGCGCCATCGACGCCTTTGGGAGCGTCACCATCCTCATCAACAATGCCGGTATCTTGCGCGACAAGGGGTGCGTCGTCGATTCGTTCGGCCGTCTCACGTCTAAAACCCGGTAGGTTCAAGAACATGTCGGACGCCGAGTTCGATCAGGTCGTGGCGGTACATCTCAAGGGCGCTTTTGCGTGCACCAAGGCCGCGTGGCCGTATTTCCGCAATCAAAAGTTTGGGCGGATCATCAACACTTCGAGTGCTGCGGGTATTTATGGTGCGTTTCGTTCATTCTTTGTGGTGTCGTGGAGTCGCTCATACTTGGGTGTGACAGGTAACTTTGGCCAGGCAAACTACAGTGCGGCAAAGATGGGTTTGATCGGGTTCACGAAGGCCCTCGCAAGGGAGGGTGTCAAGTACAATATTAATGCTATCGCGATTGCGCCTGTGCGGTTTTCTTTGTCTCTCTCGTCTGTAACAGTCACGTTGACTTCGTTTGGACAGGCCGCAGCTTCGAGGATGACGGAAACTATCATGCCGCCAGAAATTCTGGAAAAGCTAAAGGTGTGGTGGGTTTGTGGGTGATCTGTGCACTAAGGAACCTGTTTTGTATAGCCGGAATTCGTCGCGCCGTTCGTCGTTGCAGTATGTCACCCCGAGGGTCCGAACGCTTCAGGACGCGTGTTTGAGGTCGGCGCAGGTTTCATCGCAGAGAATCGGTGGGAGAGGAGCAAGGGTGCGATTTGGAAGACGGACGAGACGTTTACGCCTTCTGCGGTGAGGAGCGTTGAGTCTCCTGGGGTTGGTGTCGACTCACGAGCGTTCAGGTTAAACTCAGGTGGTCGGAAGTCGCCGACTTTTCGAACCCAAGATAGTAAGCCCACGTTGTACCTATATATTTTGTTTGATCTAATCAGGGTATAGTCCAGAGTCCCCGGCAGACGTCGAGAGCACGGTTTGTTATACATCTGAACATGAAATGACTATTTTCTCATCGTGTTGATAGCTCGAAGTCGCTTCCACTCTACCGTCGAATGCTCAATCGACGCCTCCGATTCGATTCGATGGTCAAACTGTCATCATCACTGGGGCTGGTGCGGGTCTTGGACGTGCCTACGCACTCATGTATGGTCGATTGGGAGCCAACGTGGTTGTGAACGACGTCAGCGAAAAGGGTGCCAACGCGGTATGTGAGGAAGTCCGACAAGGTGAGTGAACCACTGGTATCCTAGGTGTTGAGGTAGGTGACACGTAACTCGTAGCTGGCGGCAAAGCGGCTCCAGTTATTTGCTCTGCAGAGGAGGGCGATCACATCGTCAAGGCTGCTTTGGACGCGTTTGGCGGTGTACACGTTCTGGTGGCGAACGCGGGGGTGTTGCGGGATCGTTCGTTTACTGCCATGTCTGAGCAAGAGTGGGATCTCGTGATGGCGATTCATCTTAGAGCTACCTACAAGGTTGGTGGTTGGTTTTTCGAGTGCCGTGGACTACGTCCGAGGTTTGCTGACGTCGATGCCAGTGTGCGAAAGCCGTTTGGCCCGTATTCCAGAAACAAAAGTATGGACGGATCGTGGCGACGAGTTCGCAAGTCGGTATCTGTAAGTTTGACATACGCACATGTCATCACTTTGCAATCTGAGATCGTGCTTCCCTAGACGGAAACTTTGGACAGACAAATGTAAGTGATGTTGACTGTCGGTTGTGTCGTTATCTCACTTGTATCTGGATAGTATTGTTCCGCCAAAGCTGCAATCATGGGGTTGACGAAGACGCTTGCATTCGAAGGCAAGAAGTATAACATTATTTGCAATGTCATTGCTCCGAGTGCGGGTACTGCGATGACGATGACGATATGGTCTGTCGATGTTTAGCCCCCTCATGCAGTTCCACGCCGACACTGTTTCTAGGCCGAAAGAGATGGTCGATGCGTTCAAGGTACCCCCCACCTTTGGCGTCTTCTCTAGTCCAGTCATTCAACCTCACTTTGCCAGCCCGATTACATTGCCCCCATCGTGGGATACCTCACTAGTCAGGACAATATAGAGACGACGGGAAGGTTGTTTGAGATATCGGGCGGCTGGGCGGCCGAGACACGTTGGCAACGGACGGGTGGACACGGTTTCCCGACCAATGTGACGTTGGCGCCAGAGGACGTTGTTGCAAAGTGGGATGTGTTTACCGATTTTGGTGCGTCTCCTTTTGAAGTTTTGTGGGTCCTTGATACTATATTGGGGGTAGATGATGGTCGGGTGACGTATCCGACGACGTCGGCGGAGAGTATGGCGACGCTCATGGCGAATCTGGACAATACGACGATGGAACCTATAAAGTCGAAGTTGTAACACTTATTAGGGGGTTGGTCTGGGAATCGTACGTATGTATGACAGGTATTGTCTGATTGGCTACTGCTTGAGGTGTATAGGACAAGAAACCATGACCAAAATTGATAAACCTGTTTGCTTGCAGATTGATCACGTGCATCACACCTCCGTCGACACTTATTTCTTTCTTCATCGCACATATACTCGCCCACATACGTTCCGAGTTCGTCGCGGTATACTTCGCTGGCATATCAAGCAACAGGCTGGAAAGAAAGTGAGTTTCCAGAGATCTGGCGCACCCATGTTGTCAAGCGAGCCCTCGCAAGCAGGTGCCCACCTGCTCAGTATAACAGATCTTCTCAACTCTCATTGTCTGATGATGGCGAGCTAGCCGACGCTGTGCAACCGGTACGGCTGCTTCGTAAAGTCATCTGGTCCATCCGTCCGATTGATCGTTTATTTTCGCTCACAAACTTTCAAAGTTGATCAATCACACTAGAGGTACTTTAGTCGAATTGCCATCTCCGTAAAGGCGCTCGGCGCACGTTCTCTTCCATTTTAGGTTAACTTGCTGTAGGCCATGATGGTAAACATGTCTGCTTTCCCACAGGACCACAGTGCCATGCTTCGATCTCCCCAGGACTTGTATGCGAGGCTGCTCTCCTCCACCTACGGTTACCCGCTTTGGACTCCTGAACCAAGCAGCGAGATTTCGGCCGCCGACCGTCCAGAAGGACTCAGAATTGGTGATGTCGGCTTCGTCATTCCCGACGACGGTGGTTTTGACGCCCTTTTCAACTTGTGCTTGCCACGGAATCATCGGTTCCACACTCGCTATGGTGTACCTGAAAGTTTTACTTGTATTAGACCTGAACAATTGTAAACCAGGACCCTCTATTCTGCAGAACCACATGGTCAGGTTATCTTGACTCCCTCTATAACCCGAATGGCTGGTCAGTCATCGACCGAGGCTCCACAGAGGTAGTTCTCCATTACATAATAAAAGAAATACATAGGATTTTCACAGAAACAACTGGGCATTTTGACAATTTACCTTCTCTCCCGATGAAGGCGCACTCCTCATCCTTCCAGAGGGTGCCGAACGGCATGAGCTCTTGAACGATGGCCTTTTTGTCCAGAAAGCTACCCAAAATGCGGCGGAATGGTATGATTATGTTATGAACCATCGGCATCGAATCATCAGCCAGGATGCCCTCTATGTCATTACTGGACTATACAAAACTCGTTCTTGGTCCGTCGCAGCTTTCGAACATGTTGCCGGAAATGAACATTACATGGCGCAGTACGAACATACTCCAGACAGAGGGTCCACTCCGCCGACGTACGGCTGGGAGACTCACGCGTGCAAATTTCCGTTGGCGTGTTGGGATTTCAAATTCTATGGATTACGTGACGCCCAGTCAAACCGTGTTCATCCGCGGGCTCAAAATAGCGCTGCGGGATGGATTTTTAGGTTCTAAATTGGTTAGCGTTGAGGCAGATGCCCCATCCGACGCTCGATCCGGTCCTGTGAAGTTCCTGAGCGTTGTTCCAAGTAACTCTTGGCTACGCGATAGCTTGGCAGGTCTGATGATATGGGCGGGAGGGAATGCTTCCCAAACTATCAGACTGACAGGGCGGTCGACAGACGGGGCTGAAAGGAGAACACAGAGCAACATACCCGATCAGCCTGAGGGTGGACACGAGGGTATGCATGTAAAAATCCACCGGGTACCGAACGTGCTTCCGGTCTGTACATTGCTTCGTATATGAAGGTCGATGGTTTGACAGCCACGACAGGCGTTTCACCCCTCCGATTCCATTAATCGGTATTTGTTTCACAAGGTCGGGTTCACTACAAATCTACGCACGAAAGAAATATGGAAATCTGTTTTAGGACGCTTCAGCGAGTACTGCAATCACACGTGATAGCATTTGGATGTCAATCATTGAAGAGGTATAGACACATTCACGTTCTAGCTATCCCCAGATATCGAATTCTGATGAGTGTCTAGAAATTGCTCACAACAGAGGAGTTTGATCAAGATTTTCGTCTTGAAGAAGTGCTGTCTCGGAATTATGATATCGTCTCGGACAACGGTTAGCATGTCATTACTGGATTATTTTGAGTGTTGATGTATATTCCCTTCAAGGGGTTGTGCATTTGGAGAGAAAGAGGGGACCTCTTGTCGACAGGCAATCTCATTCACAAAGTTCAACACCACCTTGGATTAGTGACTCAAAAAAACGCATTGAATCACATAAGAACGCTGACTCGTATTATCATCCTATCCCTCCGTTGATTAGACCCTTAAACTTGGATCCCATACCATACCTGGTGAGCAATACCCAGTTGTGTCAGGTCCGATGCGGCTCCTCAACATCAATGATTAAATGGTTACAGTCCAGTGGACCATTCGAAATGGGGATCTCACATTCAAAATACGCTAACACTCCTTACCCCTTTAGCCCGGGGGATGACATAGAGGTAAGAGATGGTATCGAGTCCGAATCCTCTTCATCACGAAATTTATACCTTTAAAGGGTCAGAAGGACCCTTCTGCGGATCCTTCTGAGGTAGCAAGTTCTTCGAGCGTTGGAAGCACACTCAGATCGAGTTCTGCTACGACGTTATCCATTTTCCCTTCCACGTACGGTTCGCCAAATCACGTGGAACAGGCTGAGAATTCGCCATCGTCGTTGCCCATTATTCAATTTTCCTGCAGATGGCAAAACACAGAGGGGACAATATGCAGGGAGTCAATTAGTTTTGCAACGCTGTCGGATCATCTAGTCAACGTACATGACGTCTACAAATCTCAAGGGGACGACAGTATCGTCTGCAGATGGGGTGGCTGTGGGGTAACAATGACCCGTAACACGGTCCTTCGGCATGTCCGGGAGGTGCACTTGCTCGTCAGACGCAGAGGTCCGCGCGGGCCTCGGCTTGTGCAACAACGCAACACTTGAAATATAGTATGCACTGAGCGTTACCATCTGGTCACCTTTTTTCATGTAAATTTCTCAGCATATACTCTGACCAGCCCGTGTGTACATAATTCACCCGATAAGTAGCATATTCTGCTTCTGCTTATTTTATTTTTCGACCAGTACTCTCTTCTGTTACTAGAGTTAAGACTATCTATGTGATGTACTCCAATGGCGGGCATAGACATAAATGTGACTCGGATAAAATATGACATCCAAAATCCAGTGACTCCTGACAATGGCCCACGACTATTGTTACGATCTGACTCGCAACACGGCTCAATGAAGGCTCGGGCTCGCATAGAGAAATTGCAGTAAATGAGTATTCCGAATGTGAAGAATTTTATGTACTAGTACTAAGGATATGCACGAATCACCTCAAAATACGTGATTCGAGTCATAGGTGATTGGAGATCCTATGATTTTCGTAGAGTGTCCCCCTCTGTCCAATGACGTGCCCAAACCCATGAATATCCGCTCCACCGCCTCCAGGAATAATTCCACTTCACTGCCCGCCCAATCCATCATAGTAGCCCATATGAGTTACCATTACTGTAAAAACCCTGTCAAATCTGCAAAACCCTGCGGTTCTTGGAGGGCCTCCATACAGACAGCCACAGCGCCTGAGCATCTACTCCAATGGCGAGACATAGACTAAAATGTGACATCTAAAAATCCAAAACCAACAATGGACGGCTACTGAACGTCCACCGTACCAATGATCACCATCAACTCACTAGCCGACGTCTCCGCACAAATTTGAACCTGAATGAAACTGTCTGTCGCCACACGTCTGTACTGCCCGCGCTTCTGTGAGGCCAACAACCGTGCGCCAAAAGGTTGTCGAAGCCGGACGAGCATTCGCCGCGCTCGCACGTCTAGATCACACAGAGGATCATCGCCAGAGAAATCCTCGTCGACCAAGAGACTTATCCACGGATGAACGAGGACGAGGCGCCGCGTTCCGAGTGAGTTCCTCCTCCAGCAAACCTGCTCGCGCTTTGCAACATTTAACAATGATGTCATTGATATTCGTCCGGTTGAGTGAGAATGAGCTCGAGTATTGTCCTAACACGTCGGCTGAATGACAATGCGGTCCCATGTCGGCCCATCCCGATAACACGGTATTCGCAGACGAGGATGCGAACGATAATACAGTAGAGTAGGCCGAGAGTGCCCATAGATGTTTCTCCGCACTTGCCAGCTCATCCCCGATAGCCTGAAGCCATGACATGCATTGGTTCGTAAAATGATAACAGTGAGTAAAGGGCGTGATATGGTGAGCAGTAACTTGACCGGCGTCATCTGCACCACGAGCGGCATTTTTGGCCCGACGAGATTGGGCAGCGGAAGAAGAGGAAGCCTTGGAGCGTTCTGGTTCATCGCGAGGAAGGACCTTGACTGAAATCGGCAATGATGGAGAGTCGTCCGCGAGACGCTATGCAAGCGAGTGGAAACAAAATGGGACTACGAAAGTGTGGCACAGGCTGAACAGGTCATCCGTACGGTGCAGTGATGTGTATGCAACATCATAGGGACCACAAAAGACAAATGAGAACTACACGAGACATCAGAGACTAGGATGTAGCGGGTTGGGATTACACGCAGAGGCCACGATGCTCGGAAAGGTAGAGGTGCAGAGCACGACTCGGAGACCACTTGAGTAGTATGACTGAGATGAAGAGAAGAGAGTATTCGTACCTTTGTACCGAATGCGCTGAACAGCTGGGCATTTTCGAGGTCCCAAGTCCTCATGGTATCTACCAGCTCGCGGTAACCTTCTGCATCGAGATCCTCTTCGTCGCTACCTTGTTGTAGCTGTTTTTCCTTATCGTACTATCTTATCGTCGTTGAAGACGAATCTTGTGCTCTGATGATAATGAGCTCAAGGAGAAACACTCGGCGCAAGAGTCGAACTGAACTACTGATTTCCTACACTTGGCCACGTGATTTTTTTGCTTGCCCGGGTCCGGGCCGAACTGCTTTCAGCCTCGCTGGTTAGCAAGGAACTGATTCATTGAAAAGATGGCAAAGTTACCAGACATGTTCGCTGACACAGAAGACTCGCAATTGGTAGCAGACGCAAAGACACAGATCCCAGAAGACCAAGAATACTCGTACACCGAGCGCGATGTTATCCTCTACAACATCGGCA